>JAEIIH010033809.1:0-49057 GCA_018904745.1 Drosophila orosa | reverse complement strand
GGCCAATCGCGAGAAGATGACCCAGATCATGTTCGAGACCTTCAACTCGCCGGCCATGTATGTGGCCATCCAGGCCGTGCTCTCCCTGTACGCCTCCGGTCGTACCACCGGTATCGTGCTGGACTCCGGCGATGGCGTCTCCCACACCGTGCCCATCTATGAGGGCTTCGCCCTGCCCCACGCCATCCTGCGTCTGGATCTGGCCGGTCGCGATCTGACCGACTACCTGATGAAGATCCTGACCGAGCGCGGCTACTCCTTCACCACCACTGCCGAGCGTGAGATCGTGCGCGACATCAAGGAGAAGCTGTGCTACGTCGCCCTGGACTTCGAGCAGGAGATGGCCACCGCCGCCGCCTCCACCTCCCTGGAGAAGTCCTATGAGCTGCCCGACGGCCAGGTCATCACCATTGGCAACGAGCGCTTCCGCTGCCCCGAGGCCCTGTTCCAGCCCTCGTTCCTGGGCATGGAGTCGTGCGGCATCCACGAGACCGTCTACAACTCGATCATGAAGTGCGACGTGGATATCCGCAAGGACCTGTACGCCAACTCTGTGCTGTCCGGTGGTACCACCATGTATCCAGGTGAGCCGATAAGGTCTATCTTGACTTTAGAGGTTCTTATACCCACATTTGTGTTTCTTGTCCTTCCCCAGGTATCGCTGATCGCATGCAGAAGGAGATCACCGCTCTGGCCCCGTCGACCATCAAGATCAAGATCATTGCGCCACCTGAGAGGAAGTACTCCGTCTGGATCGGTGGCTCCATCCTGGCCTCGCTGTCCACCTTCCAGCAGATGTGGATCTCGAAGCAGGAGTACGACGAGTCCGGCCCTGGCATCGTTCACCGCAAGTGCTTTTAAGTCTTTCGCCCGATGCGAAAGTCCTTCAAAGGCAACAGCAACCAGCAGCGACCAGCGACAACAAACAGCAGCCGAGTCCCCCCACATCCTGGACTCGCACACGCACAGTGATAGACGAAAACAACGGCGAACCCATCGCATAATTATCATCCAACTCAGATTCACCAGAACCGGAGCTCATCCTTCATGGCAACATCACGTGGGCCTCCTACTCTGACCATCTCGTAGCTGTGCTCCATGTCGGATAACATTAAAGTGTATATGAGGAGCTTTTGACCCTAGCCATAGCATAGCCATATAGCCATAGCCAGTGAATTGAAAGCCAAATATATCTTCCATTAAAAATATGAAATACTTTAAATAAATACATTTTTCTATTACCCACTTCGTGTACTAGAACCACTGAAGGTGCGAACAAAGTTGGTTGGTAAACAGCTTTTAAATTCCTTTAATCGACATTAGATTAATTGTTAACATTGGTTTTGCATTAGCCTAGCTAAGTAGTTAAATAAAAATGAAAATACATCGAGGATACTTGGTACCGGGACTTAGGCGATTATGCGGTTATGCGATTATGCAATTATGCGGTTATGCGATTAGGGATATGATAGTCTGGCAGTGACTGTTATAAAGTTGAAAATGTTCCTTCAGCAGGGTTAATCGGATGAATGGTTTGGTTTTGGCTTGTGGGTGTGTTCTAAATAATATGAGTATTCGATTTAGTTACCATACGTAAGCACATACACAGACATATCTCCGTATCTCTCTTCCTTAACTAATTTATTGCGAAGCTTAGCTAATACAAATATTGTACAGACCGGCATTGCACTAGTTTTATCGAGCTCTTCTTTTGTGGAAATCATCAGTGATGGAAAAGGCGCCGAGCTAGCTATGGCCAGTACCCAGAGTACAGGTAAACAAATTGGTTAGGCCAAGAAAATTCGTTTAGTAATTAATGTTACAAATGCATTACTTGGTAAACTAGGTATGGGGGGTTCAGCATTGTGGAAAGGGGAGGCAGAGTAAGCAAGGACCTTGACATTTCCCATCACTGCATATATTGTAAGCGGTTTAACTGAGTGGCCCTAATTGTCTAAGGGCTACCGCCCGATCTATGGATTGTATTTTGGTCAATCGATCTTATTCGCTACATTAACGGCTCACGTCCTCTCTGGTATTTACAATGCTTAATACATTACATGGCAATATAATATCTAGTTGCTAATTTCGGGTGAAATAAACCTACATATATGTACACGCGCTACCGATCCTTTCGACCGGATATATATTGCATTTCGCATTTGCATTTTTGTTCGGGTTTCTTCGACACGATTCCTAAGGGTATCTATCTATCATATCTAATATTCGAGAATACTTTTGACCTTCGTCAGGCAGGAGCCTCGGGAGCTCTGTATGGGACTCTGTGTGGTAATGCTTGGCTGGGGTAACCCTCGGACATCAGGATGCATGAGGGCTAGCTTAACCCTTGGTCCTTCCCGGGACGTAGACCCGATTACCATTGGGAAGGTCATAAAACATCCAGGTAAAGACCAGAGTTCAACGCTATGAAGCATCCGCCGCAGTAGCCTCCGCAAAAGGCTCTTCGCATCACAGCAGTGTTGTCAAACTGAACAGGAGAGAGAGCAAGATAGCCACATTATTAGCTAGTCTTTTAAAGAGTAAAAGGTCAAGTAAACCCACCTGCTTCATGACCGCAGACTGGCCATGCGTACTCCACACTGTGCCCGGGCGCATGGTGAAGTCCGTCTTCTCCAGGTTGATGGCAAAGTCACCCTGCGGACACTGCCGGTTGCGATTGTAGCAGTCACCGGCGGATCCCAGCTTCTGGGGCTGACCACGCGACTGAGCGAACTCGAAGTCGTTGTCCAGGATCCGCAGATCGGTGATGTTCAGCCTCAGCTTGCTGAAGTGCGTGCGTCCGGAGTTCTGGTCGTTGAGGTACTCGTGCGACCGCGACTCCGGCGGACAGCTGTTGGTCAGGTGCGTCCTATACTCGTAGTAGATTGAGTAGTTCTCTTGGGGATCCACGTCCACGTACTCGCGCGGAGTGTGGCTGCGCATCTCGTGGCAGTAGACGCGCACCAATCGCGACCGCACCTCCAGTTGGTACTCGCCATCCTTGTCGATGCCGTGCATCTCCCTTAGTTCCCTGCAGCTCCTTGGCCTCCGATGGTTCGATCTGACACTGATGCTGCTACTCCGGCTGCCGAGGCTACTCATGCTGCTGGCGGCGGTCCTCCTTCGGCAGTAGGGCGGCGGTGTGCAGCGCCTCTCCACCTTGGAGCGGCTGGGGCAGCTGACGCGTCGCTTGTGGGAGTCAAAGCACGTGTCGCGTCTCCTCTCTATGCCATCGCAGTTGCACTGGAAGAAAAGGGGGGAGTTATAGGTGGAATGATATGTCACAACGGCTCTGCTTACCTTCATGATGACCTTCGACTGCCGCCGCACACAATTGTTGCAGATGCGACGCTTGGTGGGACGCTTCTTGGCATCGCACTGGTCCTCGGCCACCTCCTTGCTCCTCTTGTCCTGCCAGGCCTCGCAGCGGACGTAGCGGGTCTGGTACTCTTCCGAGCAGTCAGCGGGACACCGCGTCCAGTCCGAGACGTTCCACTTGCAATTGATGCGGCACGTCTTGGTGGTGGTGCGAAGCGTTGGCCGCCGCACCTTTCGGCTGATGCAGTACGACTCGCTAATCGGTTCCCGACGTCTGGGTGCCCCAGGTATTTCCGGCTTGTAGACCCTGCTGCAGGTTTGCTTCTTCCACTTCTTGCCCTCGCCACATTGCACGGAACACTGTTAAGGGAGGGTGGGTTAACTTTAGATTTATCCCATGGAAAGCTATCTTTCAGGCATCTCACCTGGGTCCATTCGCTCGTGTACTTAAAGTGGCAGCACTTGCGCACCTCCTTGGGCTTCTTGCTCTGGCAACCGAGGCCATACGGATGCGAGCAGCTCACGGAGCGACTCTTCTCGCACATCTCGTTACACTCTCCCCAGTCTCCGATCACCCAGTTGTTGATGGCAATGGCATTCTGTGGGTTAAAGGATCAGATAACTTTGACATTCTAAATGTGAGAATCCAAGAGCAATCCTTACCGGTGATTCCGTGTACGTGGGACAGGGTTCGGTGTTGCAGAAGGTCAATAGGTCCGTCAGGGGCCTTGTCCGGGGATTGCAAAGATCATCGCTGACCCTCGTGTTGTGCAGATAGCAGTGGGCCTCACGTTGCTGTGTACCAGTGCCGCAGGACTTGGAGCACTGCCAGGGGAAAAAGGTGGCTTAGATTGTACCAAGAGGAGCTTTGAGGGGCAGGGATTCACTTACCGATGACCACTCCGAAAAGTTCCAGCAACCCTCGCGACACTCCTCGTGATGGACGACATCGAACTTTAGCTTGCAATAGGACATGTCCACAATATTGGAACGCTGAATACTCGGGAATGTCTGGATGCAGTTGAAGCTCTTCTCGCGGGTACCTCGTTCTCCACAAGAGGCGGAGCACTCCGAAATGCTCGTGACAGTGAGACTGTAATTAATATATTGTATTATTTTTACACATCATTCCCAAGACATATCACTGAGCGTTTTAAAGCAATTTAAAAGATTTATAATCTTACTTGAGGCGGCAATCCGTGTTGCAGCCACGATCCTCCACTTTGGGCATGGCGGACTTGTCGCAAAACTGCGGGGCCACCTTCAGACCCTGGGTGGTGCTGACGCAGGCAGGGTTCCGATAGGTTCTGCCCTCGCAAAGCGAGTCACAGGTGCTCCACGTGGACATCTCCCAGCGGTAGATCTCAACCTCCGCTTCGGGCAGCGTCGGTCTGTCAACGGTGTAGGAGTACGAGAGCATTACAGTGTCCTTGTTCTTTGCCACACTCAGGTTAAGCGAAATGATCTGCGAGAGGTGAGAGATGTTAATTCCGATGGACAATCTTCAGAGATGCAGGCACTCACCTTAACTATCAGATCACGGGACAACTTCCATGAGTAGGTCGTGTTTACGCGCTCCACCGGACTCTTGGGACCACTGTACTCTACCGTAACACCAGCGTAGACAAACTTGTAGAAGAATGTCTTCAGGACATCCTGGTTGAGAAGACCGTGGCCCTTGTCATCGCTCAGCGCTATGTAGTGGTGCTCGGGATAGCCTGGCTGGGTGATGAAGATGTTGGAGGCACCTGAAGTGTACAAATGACATATTTTCAAATATTTTTAATTTAAAATTCTGCGATAATTATGGCGCTATGACACAAAATTTTGGAATTCAAAAGGATGTAAAATGTAAGGATCACAGGTCCTTAATAATTTGTTTAAAAGCTCTTAAATATGATTAAAAACAATCAATAGTGTTTAGACAATATGTTTAGGAAATTATTTGGTAATAATACTCCCTCAATAAAAGTTATTTGAATACGAAAAAAATCTTGAACTAACAACTAATGTTTTTGTTTCTTATTTCTGACCATGTAATTACAGATTGCAGCACCATCTGCCATCTACCACACGGCGGATACTTAATTAAAGCATCTTTTAGGTAGATATATCGATTTTTGCGGCTAATGAATTTTCAATGCATTAAATTGTTCAATAGAAGTGGCATTTAGTCGTCTTGCTCGCACTTATGTAGATATATATTGGGCTGTTAAATCTTTAATGATATCTCAAATTAATGCGGTAGTGTCATAATAGTATTAGTAATTTACACGATAAATATTATCGATAAGTAGTGTGGAAAAAAGTAAAAGTATTTTACAAACGAGAATGGCAACTATCGATGGTTTTCCTTGATGTTTCTCAATTTTTTTAACCAATAGGCACGATCACGTACTATCGACGTATTTATAAAAATGAAGTCATCCGAGATTAGAAAAAAACACGTGAGTGTGCAGAGAATGTAATTGAAAATCGAACATATTTATAAACACATTACAATTGCATTAAAAATCTGTGAAAATCTATATTGCTGATAGTCCGCGATTAAATGCAATTCTCGCAATGGAATTCTGTGAATCGCAAGTTATACACAAGTCCCCGGAATTTACAAGATTACAAGTGGCGCCAGCTACTGATAACCCGCCTCGATTCCGAGGTGATTGCATATAATTAATGGGAAATTCAAAGAGGGCGACCTGCGTCCGACGGTGCTGATTGCACCTGAATCTGGAGTGGCGCAGCCCAATCGGGGCGAACGTGCGCTGGCGGGGTGCATTCACCTGGCCCCTACCTGCTCCACTCCGTTCCGGCGACGGCCCGCCAGCTATCACCCCACCCGGCAGCCATCTGTGGACTGCGACAAGTCACGCCCAAGGCCTGAGCGCACACGGAACACACGTAAGTACATGTGTGAACATAAAATTTAGCAATTAATTGGCAAAGACATAAACGGGAACCATTAGCATTCATTGAGGAAAGTATTAGCCAAAAAATTAATTATCGAAATGTACCTATGTATGAATGTACACACCTTTTGGTATTGTAGTCACATAGAAGTTGGACTTCTCGCCGCTGCTCAGGAGATCGGAGACCAGAAAGTTCCCGGTAACCTCGTGGCATGTGTCATTCCGTCCCTCGCACACGCCGCACCTGTCTGTAAAAAGCGGAAATCGTTAGGTTCTTGTTGGTGGGATGCGTCATCTTCAATTGGTTTCGCATTGGAATAGGGGCTGGTTCTTGGGTTACGGGTGTAATACTCGTTTTTACTCTTAGGTTAAAAGTATTCAATAATATCCACATCACAGCGGAACTCAAGGGGATTTAATGGTTTCTTTACCCAGCTTGGCAATGGAGTTGAGCTCGTTGTCGCATCCTGCCGGCCGGCAGATGCCGTTGACGCACTTGTCGAAACTGTCCACCGTGCAGGAGGTGCCGTCGGTGACCTTGTTCTTGAGCATGAAGTAGGTGATGCTGTTTTCCATGCGGCAGAACAGCTTGCACGGTTCTCCTTTGGGGACGGGACATAACAGGACAACGAGAAAGAAATATGGAGTTAGCCCAGCGGCTTCGTCTGGAATCGGGCACACTTACTTTCGTACTTGGGTAGCCACTTGGTGTTCGGAGTGATGCCAGGAATGTTGAGGTTGCGCCCGTTCATGTCGTAGCACTGCTGCTCCCGCGAGTCCATGCTGCCCGGCGGGCATGAGTGGGCGTTGCAGGATCGATACTTCTTCCGTGCCCCCAGACAGTACTTGCCTCCGTGCTCCGGCACCGGGTTGTTGCACTCGCGACGCGACTCCTGCACGCCGCCACCGCAGGTGAGACTGCAGGGCGTCCATGGACTCCAGTTACCCCAGCCGCCGTTGACTGTTAGTCGGTGGCTGCCTTGGCGCGGCACACACTTGCCCTTCTGGCACCAGTGATCGCTGTTCCGGTGGCTGCAGGTCGTGCCATCCGCCCACGGCAGGTTGCTTGAGCGGCACTGGTCGCTGGGGTTGGAGTGCGTTCGATTGCACCACAACCGCTGACACTGCTCCTCCATGGGGCAGTGCCGGCTCTCGGTGCCGAAGATTAGCTGACACTGATTGTCCAGCGAGTAGATCTCCCCGGGCTGTCGTTTCTCCGTGTTCTTAACAACCAATTCTGGTTCGTTTTCGAGGCAGGACTTGTCACCCCTCCTGAGGGAAGCGTGGCCGGATGCGGGCGTTAGCGATTCGAGGAATTCGGAGACGTAGTGTCTGGAGCACCTCGACCACGACCACGGATGCATGTGGACGCCCATTACGCTAGACATAATGTGCATCTCCTTGTTTCCGTGTCTCGTGTTGAAAGGCTGGCACTGGGCATCGTCGTCGTGATGCATGTTCAAGCTAAAAGCGGAATCATATGGTCAGGGACCAGCTTAAATTTGTGATTGTTTTACTCACATGTGTCCCAGTTCGTGGGCCATGGTAAAGGCGGCCGGCAGCCCGGTGTCCTGGACAATGGAGCAGGACCTGGGATTGCAGACGGTGCCTAGTTCGGCCAGACCCAGCATGTGACAGCTCCTACCGGGTATGCCGCCGCAGATCGGTTCCCTGGGAAGGCAGAAGATCGGTTAGTCCGGACCCACATTCAGGCCAGTCTCAGACTCACCTTGTTATCAGCATGGCGGTGTCCCTGTGGTAACCCTTCTGGTTGATGAAGGAGCAGAAGTGCTTCAGCATCTGGTTGCTGGAGTTGTGGCGGTCGTTGTTCTCGGGCAGAACGATCAGGTTGACCAGCGTAATGTGGATGGGGCTGCCGATGCTGGCGTCTTTGAAAATGCTCGACACGATGGACAGCAGGATGAGGACGTAGGATTCCAGGCGATGCTGGTGGAAGCGCTGCATGCTCGAGTCCACGGCGATTAGCACTTCCAGAGTGTATTCCTGGTTTCTGCTAAACTGGCTCTCCATGTCGTTGTAGTGCCTCTTGCGGCGCCTCAGCTTGCGGTCCTGGCCCTGGGCCCGCTCCTTCAGCTGGCTCTGGCCTCGCATGCTCATGAGAGCGTCCATTCCCAGCTCGAAGCTGGTGACAGCCTGTCTGGCGTGGCGGAGCGATTTCCGCCAGACGCGATGCAAGACCTCGTCGCTGCTGGTCCGGTTCACCGGCTCGATGAGCAGGGCGCCGAAACTCGTTTTGATATAACCAGTCTGGAGAGGAGAACGAACGGACAGAACGGGGAGCGGTGATGGGGAGATCGAATTAGTAGTCATATTCAGTGGCTTATCAATAAAGCATAATTTGCGAAATGTAAATGCGATGCAAATGGCTGTGCCAAGGTCAGTCGATGCCACTTGTTGGCCTTACCATGCCGCTGCACAACGAGACTGCCACCATTGAGTTGGGATCGCCCTCGACGTAGCCGGTGTAGTGGCAGTCCAGGTCGCGCTGCTCCGCCTCCAGGCCCTGCTCCAGCTCCTGCTCCACCTGGTCAAACTCGTCGCTGTCGAGGGTTTCGTTCTTCAGGATCCGAAGCTGGTGGATCGTGTGGTTATGTATGAACGAGGCATCCTGCCTCAGGACCAGGTGCAGCTGGCGCCCGAACACATTGAGGTTGTACTGCGGATGCGGATCCCAGATCTCGTTGTGCCGGCTGCGAAACGTGCCCGTCATGCTGAAGGCCGACGAAGAATCTAGAGAGATACATTTAATCGAAAATGCTTATCAATCTGGGGGAATTTCTGGAATTTCTAGCCAAGGTGTCTAGAAAAAGTATGCATTAAAAGATAGCTGATTTAGTTAATGAATTAAACTGCATTTCTCCATGAGCTTGGCATTGCTTTAAGATAACTTATTAAGCTGATAGCCAAGTAAAGATTCAATAAAAAGTTGACAGAAATATAGGTATCTGATTGGGACTAAACTTATCTTTAAAGAGAGTTATTTAAGATACTTATATAAATATATCAGAATGTATTTGAAGCCTATCTTAAATTTAAGATTTCTGATACATAAATTCTTGTATTTATTTAAGATAGTTTACCTTTGAGCAAGCTGTTAATGTCGCTGTTCCGCTTCGACTCGTAGAGCAGGTCGTCCTCGCTGAGACTGTAGTTGTAGTAGACCTTGGTGGGCGTCACGAAGGCCGTAAGATCTTCTTCGCCCAAATCATCGAAGCCGCCCGCTTCGCCGGTATCTTTCGCGTTGGTGTCGTTTTCAAAATGCTTGTGTGGATGGGAATCCGCAATCCCACTGTGCAATGGTGGCAGTGGTGTGGGTACAATGCTTGGATGGGAATCTGAGTAGGAGTTCTTGGCCAGTTCAAGCCGGGTTCTATGCGCACTCGGCACGCCATGCAGAAACACGAGGAACATGGCCAGCAGGAAGGCGACGATGCAAGCGTACAGGCAGCCGTGCTGCCGCCAGTGAGTGGACATCTTTTGGCTGCAAAAGTACCTGAAGAACCACCATTCACACCTCTTCTTCAGCACGAACTGCAAAAAAGGAGAAAGAGTATTCGATTATTAGTGGATGGGTACAGGTATATCGGTATGGGTAATATATTCCGGCCAGATGGCCGATACGGCACACTCTCCGGCATTCTTTCACACCTTGGGTGCGTGCGGAGCTCGATTAGGGGCGGCTGGAGCACTGGCCGCCAGATAAGAGCTTGGGCACGTTCCACACTGCCCAAGTGCCCATCGTGGCGGGGGCCAGCCGCTTTGAGTGATAGACTTTTGAAAGAATTATTGATGAACTGCCGCCGCCGGTGAGGCGGCCAGGTATTGGTACCTTGACCACCTGTGAGATGCTCGGATCGCTCGGATCGCAGAGGCGAGGATGAGGATGGCCGGCGGCGGTGGCCTTTGGCTGCAGCCAGACCGTAGGAGAAGCTGTTGAAATCACTTCCTCGCACCGCGAATTTTTGCACATTTTTGTTTAAAATAAACGCTTAAACGCCGAGGTGTAAAGTGTGCCAACGGCAATTTGCGCTCGAGAGATAAAACAAAAAGGCAAGAGGCGAAGCAGAGCCAAAAAAATGCGAATAAAAAGACTCAGTACCCCGCGAGCCAAAAAATTTAAATGCCTCTAATTTGTAAATTTATGTGAGAGCTCTTTGTTTGCACCTCCGACGAAATAATTTCAGACAATTCATACATCAGCGCAAATAAATTAAAATTCCCCCGCGAAATTAGCAGATTAATTCGACTAAATGATGGGCTCTTTTACATAATTTTATGGCAGCTCTGTGAACTCTGAAACCGCCGACACATTCGTTATGCTCATTGGCCATAATGTCGCCGCGAATGTGTCTGCCTTAGGCCACCAACAACAGCTCTACGGATGTGTGGATATGTGGATATTCGGATATATGGATAACTGAGAAATACCGATCTGGCGTGCCGTGTGATTCCGGTGGTGGTGGTGGAGATGGTGGCGGAGCCGTGTGAGATCACATTTCCGGCGTATAACAAATAGCCGAACTATTTTTGTGGTTCCCAACCCAAAACCCAGCTAATGGGAACTGGAAACCGCAAAACGGGGAACTGTTTTCAATACATTAAATGGGTGGCAGTGAGCACATTCGAGCGAGAAAACCGTAAAACTTGTCCTTGAAATTGTTAATTGTTATTGACCTTTAGCAGAGCCACCGAAAGTTACAAATTAATTGCTTTTGCAAATTGCTTAGAACATTGGGCCATAAAATTCTCATTAGGTTTATAGTCGGCGCCCTGTACAACATTTAAAGATCGTTTTACGATCTCAAGTTCATTATTCCTCATCTAGATAAGGTTTTAGAAGGCCGAGTGATCATCAGAGCGCAACTAGGTTGCCTACTTTTAAGCGCAAATAGAAAAGGATCCTAGGGCATTATTTTAATTTTTAATTAAGTTTTTTGCAAAGTATTTTTCCTATTTTCATTAAGAATCCCTCTCAAAAGAGGCTCATAGATAATTGCAAATCGCGTCAGAATTAAGAATAACGGATCTTAAACAAATTGTATTTGTTTTATTTGTATTTTAAATCGTTCATTAAACTCTGTATTTAAATCTTCAACAAATCACTTCACAGAGCCGCGGCCATTATCAACAAATTGATTTATGGCCTGGGTTATCATTGAATTGCCCGGGTTGCTCTGGACAGTTTTTGGAATCGATTTTATCGGCCAGAAGAGAGATCGATCCACCGATGAGTGTGCCGGGCGAATCCCTCTGCCAGAATCTGGACCTGCTCTGGTGTGAGGCTTATCATAAATTTCATACAATACTTAAATGCCTGTGTGTGCTCGATTTGCAATGCTAATCGCACCGGCCACGGGTGCCCCAAAGAAATCCACCGCCCCTCCGGCTCTTTATGCACTTAATTAAAGCGATCTCGGCGTTATCTCCGAATGGTTAGTTATGCATGCGTTGGGGGAGCTGCTTATTAACTTGTTTCGCTCCGCCTCATGAATATGCAAATGCACTGCGTGCCAGCAGGCTTCTTTCATCGGCAGCGGCAGCGGCAACGGCATCGGCTAAGTAGCCCTGCCTTTCTTTATTCTTCTTAGGCTCTTCTGGCTTGTATCGCTGTATTGTTCGGAGTATCTTTGAATGGTTCATTTCCACCTCGCCTAATTTACTACCACGGCCAAGTGGTCGCCTCTGACTAATTGACCAATTCGATGAGGAATAAGAATCAGAATCCGAGTCCAAATCCAAATCGAAACCGAGGGGCATCTTGGGGGAAACCTGTTTACACTTGACCGCCTGTGGAAACAAACAAGCGATTTGTGTGTCAGCCGATCGCTTCATTTCGCCGAGTGCCATAATTTATGCCAATGGCTCCGGTCGACACACAGTCTGCACAGCCCAGCTAGCCGTCGTCGCCGCTCAGTCTGTCCCCGTGAGCGTTTGTGAAGGCCGCCGCGCCGCGCAGCTTCGGCTCCCCATCCCCACAGCCCCACTTCACCGTCTCCTCGCCGGCCTGTCGGTCGGGATGGGAACCACCGACCAGCAGACCAAATACCACTCGTGTAAACCACCTCCGGCCGAGTTGGTTGAGGTGTGAGCCGTCGGATGCGTGGCCGGTCTGGCCAGACAACGCGGCGTATGCTTAATTACACGGCTATTGCCGATGACCGAGCTGGGGCTGGTGGGTCAGAGGGAGGAGGAAGGGAGGGAGCCAGCAATTGTTGTTCGCTGCTAATTTGTATTTAATGACTTAATTGCAGTGCTGCTGGCCGACTAAACTGGCGCCCTGTGCCGGCTTTGGTCCGACGCGGCGTATACTTAACGATCGATTTAATTGGCAGCTGCGCATGCGCATGTCGATCGAAAATAGCCGCTAACCGCAACAGCAAATTATCACATTTGCAGCCACACATCGGGATCCGTAAATGGGATAAATCACAGTGATGGGGAATTCAATTCGATTCGCATTGCAATTTTCGGCATGCTCTCACCATTATTTATATCCCGGCCTTGCCGACCTTATATGCAGCACTTGCAACATGCTGAGCAGCAGAATTCATACTTTGTAATTCCAAAACTTTTCCACTTTGTAGAATTTGGGGCGCGTGTGTTTACAGTGCCTGCTGGCGCTGGCTCTGGCTCTGGCGCTGCCGAATGATAAATAAACTTGTACACTTTATGGGCGTGTGCTTTTTGGGGCCGTTATGCATGCGCGATGCGTGACTGCCACAAACAAAATCGAAAAAGCCATTACATATAATTGGCAATGGCCATAAACACCATACATTTTCACCATATTCTTCGAAAAGTAATGAAGGGTGTGCAGATTTCTATTTTGGCTCAAGTTCTAGACGCGAAATTACACGTTTCCTTAAAAGACTGCGGCCAATTGCCCCATCGAGAGGGAAAAACAATTAGAAGCACTGCTCAGGAAGGACAACATATGAATAATAGTCTTCCGAAGAACCATTTCCAATTGTTATTTGCATTTCAAACATTCTGCAGAACAGCCTGCAGTCAGGCGGAATTACGTTGAAATTGTTTGCTCAGGACGGGGCGAAAGTATTTGTAAATATTTTTAATGTGCAGCCGAGCATTTCACTGGAAATGTTTTTCCCAGTTTTCCCGCCTTTTCCCCATGTTCCTTAGTCGTAGAAATGACAAGGGGAAGCCCGATGCGGCAGAGCCCTTGAAAATTCGCCAAATATCATTTGGGGAAAACAGAAAGGAAAACAAAAAGCCCGGTAAACAGCAGCAGAAGCAAAACACGGCCATTAAATCGTCTGCCACGCTATTCTCTGGAAAAACTCTGAGTCCACCGCCACAAATGGTAAACTCTGGCCATCATCCGGTGAATCCCCCACGCGTTCAACTTTTAAATCCGTCTATGACAGCACAGACGCGTTTTATATAGTTCATGGAAGTGCATTTCCACTGCACTAGGATCGCTCGGCTCTCGGCGGGTATCTAAATTGAAATCAGCATTCGGCCAAAGTGCATTTGCAACTTCAAATTCACAATTGAAAGCCATCATCGCAAATTCGATCAATTAACCTTGGCCGAAACGAAAATGTACAAAATTTTAATTGAAAATGGGCTACAAAATGCATTAGACAGAATCGACGGCTTCCATTTGGCTTAACGACCGGCCGTCTGGCCGTCTGGCCGTCTGGCCGCTTGGTCGCATGGTCGCCTGACTGGCTGGCTGGACAACGCCCGCGTCTGCCATGTGTTTGCCGTACCAAGAGCATCGCCGGTGCTCCGGCAGGAGGAGATCGGAGGAGCAGAGGGCTGTTTATTATGGCCACGGGCACGGGCACGGGCCTCCAATGCTGCTCTGCTCGGCTCGTGGAGCATATGCCCCCGCGCCAAGTTAATTATTGCGTGTTTAACCTTGAATCCGGATGATATACACACATTCATTCGCCCATTCCGATCGTTTCAAAACTATAAAATAATCAACTTTGTTTAGCTTTCGTTTCATAAAATTCGCACAAAAAAGGAATGGAAAAAAAAACGCAGGCTAGCGGGAGGAGACCTCCCACCGTCCCCAAGGCGATCAAACAGATTAGCTCAAATAACTACATGGATATAACATATGCAGAATTGTGCAATTTCGGTTTGTTTATCTTTTTTTGTGGAACGTGGGAAGCTCGGATGACTCAGCCTGCAGCAGCCTGCACTTGTCCCGAAAGCGTCGTAAAGATTTTACTGGCCATTAAACTGCAACCTGGCTATTGGATTTGTCTGGGGTTTGGCTTTGGTTTTGTCATTCGATTAAAGCCCGTTTTGTTTATTTGCTCGGGCTTAATTTAGTACGCGGTTTAATGGGCTTGCTTTTGATTTATTTGGCACACTTTTGCGAGTGGCGTAGACAAGCTAATATTTCTCTATGGGCATACGTTGCGTATGAGCAATGTGCAATGCGCGAACATTTGTTCAATTTGTTATGCGGTTGCGGCTGCGGCGACTCAGTAAATATTTGCCGTATAATTAGTTGATAAATTAAGGAATTTTTTAAATTGAGGCAGTAAATTCTCGAGCCTGTGACAGCCGTAATAAAAATGTCATGGAATGCGAGTCAAACTGATTTTATGTTCGATCAAAACTTGTTAATCTTTTTGGCTGAGAACTTATCTTGAAGGCAAAACAATATTTTTATTATATCAACTTGAGCTTGGAGAGAGAAGTATGATCTTGATATGTATTTTTATAGCTTGCCCCTCTCCGCTGGGTTTTGAAACTTGTTGTGCACATTTCCTGTTTGAAGCCTTGGCTCCTCGCAGCGCATTCGAGGTTCCACTCGGCCTGACGTGTTCCGAAAAGCACATTCTCACACCCAAAATATTTATTGTATATCTGCGGTGTGTTGCCCACGCCGGCCAGAAACATATAAATTACAAATATTTATTTGCTCTCCGCCGCTTACAAAGTGTGTGCGTGTTTATTTGGACAGCTCGAGTCGGGATCCCCGCGGGGCTCGCGAAGGGGAATCGGGAACAGGCTCTCCGCCTGGCAATCGGCACCTGGCACACCTTCATACCTTCCGAAACTGGAAGGCATGGGGAAACATGAACCTCAATCACACGACAATTAAGAGCCGTTTCGTTTTCGGGGCACCCGTTCAAAATGTTAATTCTTGGCCAATGATTTTGGAAACGCTGTAAATTAACAAAATTTACTCTCCTGCCTGCTGGCCACTTCAAAGGAAGGCGGCTCTTCCCCGAATCCGAATCGGAGTCCGAATCCACCGATGCTGGTGGTGTGTGGTGGGTGGTGGTTAGCGGCACAGACCAGATGGCCCCATCCGGGGCACCAAAGGTGCGGACGGGAATGTGGCTGCGGAGCACACATCCAGCATTGATTTCGCGCCTAAATGGCCTAGCAACCGGAGCACCGCGATTCCCAGTGGAATGCAGGGCAGAGCGGAAAACAATTGTTGTTTATTTTTTATGTGGTTCGCTCAGGTTGCAAATTAAAAGGCGGCCGCAACAGCTCTATTAAGTTAAATAATCGCCGTGCGGAGTCTAAACAAACGCGATTGGCATCAGGTATGCCAGCAATGCCGAAAGAGCCTCAAATTTATTATTATTTTTCGTATGCTTTCACTTGCCCCAAACGATCCGCTCTTATCCGCTGGCCGACTCACAATGATTATGGAAATTGGCAATCTGGGAATCTGACCGTCAGTGTCAATGACACTGTGCTCCTGGGTATCTCGTGGCTCTTTGTTGGACATCTCATAAATATTTCAGGAGAGAATACAGAGACGACGTGCCTGATGCACTCGGGGGCGCCTTTGTGTATGCAGCGTTTGCCAGATCGGCCGGAGATTAGTCAGCTATATGCAGCACCTTGGCGGAAATGTATCGCCGTGTGCCTGGTTGCCGGCCGGCTGGCTGACCATGTGCTATCCTCTGGCAAACAAACAAACAGGCGGGCCAATAAAACAGGGCCAGCAGGCACTGCGCTCAGCGTCCAGCGTTTGTAGTTCGTTTGTGTTTGTGTTTGCAAGGAAATGTGAATAAACTTGAAATGCCAACGCCTCGATCGAGAGTATTGTTTGCTTTTGTTTGGCCGATGTTCTTTGGTTATTGTTCTCAAATGATGTGCAGTTTTTTAATTGTTTCTGATTATACGCTTGAGTTACGAGACGTCGTCTCAATTGAGTCATTGTCATACTTCGTCGATCCTCATCCTTGCCTTGTCGCGATCGCCGATTGCCGATCAGCATCAGCATCAGCACCCATGTAAGACTCTGTGTTGATGAGATCGTTATTTTGATTGGACTCTGGAGGGGGCTTCCCCGCCTTGACATCGACATCGACATTACAACTGAAGGCGCGTTTACTTTGACTGACAGACCCCGACGAGTCGATCAGAAATAGCCAATTGACTGGCAAACGAGCAGCTTGATGAATTGCATTTGTGGCGGGAATAATGTCCACTGGGGGACAGCTACCTCATATCTCAAATATTCCAAGATATTCTGGCCAAGACCGTCGTCACGTGAGGTGCATTCATTAATCGACTCACGTCCTCCTGCCTTGAGTCACTGGGCAGGCGCTATTTTAATTCACAAAGTCAATAAATGCATATAAATCTATTTTTGCCACGAATGTGGCTATGATGAGTGAAATATTCGGGATAATTAAACGAAAATAGTCAGACGTTAATGTGATTTCTCTGCGCCACACACAGACCACGCCACCCGAAGTCACTCACAGGTAAGTGGTGGTTGTGGTGGTGGTGGCCACGTCTGACTCATTGACCAGGCACACTCGGCACACCCATTGAAAATAGAATTATGAGTTGGAAAATTCACTGAGGCAATTAAGAGTTTCGGCGGGCAAAAGAAAACATAGCCGCAGGTGAGATTCATTAATTTTATATGCTCCTAGCAGCTAACAGCTAGCACCTAGCCGAGAATTATGGGGGCCTGGTGGGGAGGCGTTCAAAGTACAAAATCGAGAGCCAACTGGGAGCCAAGGAATGGAATGCCCATTCCCATTCCCATTCCCAATCGGTATATTAACATTTTTCGAATATGCTTCGCGAGCAAACAAATCGTTTTGGGTTCTTAAATTTCGTATTATTCAACAGGAATTTGTGTGAAGAATCTCAGCCGCTGATCATCCTTCCCTGGAACTAATTCCTTGGATTGCCAGTTTGTCTGTCACTCATGTGAGTTCCGTATTAAGAATCCAAGTGCAGGCGCCTTCGTCATTGTCATTGTCACTGTCAGTGCCACAGTCACTGTCGCAGTCCCAGTCGCAGTCTCAGTCACTTGTCATTAAGAGAATATAAAACGAAGAGCTGGACCCCCAGTGCATTTTGCTGAAGTGGAATGGCGCCACATCAATCATCGTATTAAGGAGCTGTAAGGAATTAAGAATATCAATCTTGAACCCATTTTTATGGAGAGGCTTCGCTGGGTCCGCTTAGTTGTATCGATTTCGCCAATGCTGAATGAGCCCCAGTTCCCTTCGCATTCCTCCTGACTAAGCATGTCTGTGGGAATTTCTTAAGACATCAGTCGGGGGGGCCAGAAGAAGAATTCAAGAACCCAGAACTTCCATGGAACTGGCCATCAGCAGTTCGGCTTTGTATTAAATTCGGTTCCGGCGAAGCCCTCCGCTCAATGGAACCTCCTTTCTGATTTAGGGCGCAGATGTGAAATCCGAAGAACACGTGTCTGGAGCTTTGCATTCTTCGGGCCTTCGGGTCTTCGCAAAGTGCACAGAATGCGGAAAAGCTATGAGCGAAACCTTCGGGCGCTCGCATTTATTCTAATTATTGTCATTTTTCGCTTTACTTTATGTGCAGTGTTAATTTCAGAGCACTATATCTGCATCTGTATCTGTGCCTGTATCTCCGTGTCTGTGCCTGTGTCTGGGCGAGTTTGTCTGGCTGTCTGTCAATTAACCTCAACGCTTTGCGTTCATACAGTAAGTTATTGCTTTTTAATCGCTGAAAATTTGCATGAGCATATGCTGGCCAGGCCGGGCTCGTGCTCGTATTTCAGTCACTCCGTCAGTCGCCCTCGCCCTCGCCTTCGCCTCATTACCAGGCCCTTCAGCCAGGTCCACGCCCATGTCCATATCTCGGGGGGTATGCTCAAGATCCAGGCTTGAGTGGCAGTGCACAGTGAGAAACACAGTTAAACATTGGTTTCTTCCCCGGACGAGCTAAATTTATAGTTTTTATACTCTCAATCCCATTAGGTTTGCAACACATTAAGCCAGCTTAAGGTTACTTACTCCCATACATTTCTATTAGGCTAAGAGCAGCTTGTTTTGGTTCCAAATATATCATAAAAATTCCAGTATGCTAAAGTACGACTTCAAAAGATATCCAAATCAGATATCACATTCGTATGCAGCTTATTCCGCCATTGGTCTTCGATCTTAATAAGATCTTGAGTGAAGACGAATATTTCAAGAGTTAACTAAAGATAAACTGATATCTTAGCGTTCTTTCTTCTCTGCTGATGGCAGTTTCTCTGCATTTCATGAATTATTCACAGCGTATCCCGGCCGCAGCGTCCCATCCGAAACAAAAGCAGCGGGAAGCGCGTACATTTTGTATCTGTCAGTTACGTCAGGGCGTACGGTGACGTTTGACGGCTTGACGGTTGACGCTGTCGCTTGCGGCGCGTCACTGACCCCGCCTGCACTTGTGTGAATTTGATTTTGGCCGCGATTCGATGCCCGCTGCACTCGCTCCGCCGAACGGGACACATGAATCAGGCCCCAATATTGCCCGCATAAGCATTTCTACGGGCGAGTACGTCTGCATGTCTGAGCATATCAAAATTTTGTCGGCCGGGTCAGTGCACTCTTCAAGACGCGACAATTATTTACTGCTCCGACTCAAGAGATTGGCAATTGGGCATAGAGAGACAGAGACAGAGACAGATACAGAGAGAGAGGGGCACGGAACGGGGAAAGCCCAGTTCCCTGCTCGTGTTCTCATATCTGGGTTCTAATTAAACAAGCAATTAATTGGCGCTCTAATCAAATTTGCCACAGCTTATTTGGTTCGCTTGTGATCTTGGCTCTGTTGTGCTTTTCGCCAGCCAGCCCGGCGATACACTCGAGTTCGAGTTCGAGTCCGAGTTCAGCCAAGTGCGCTATTTGCATATTTGTTGTTAGTATCGTTGCCGAGGCAGGCACCCATGTTGCTGGTGTTGCTGGTGTTGCTGGTGTTGCTGTTGCCACCCAGCTCGGCCGGTCGAGCGATCATTAATCTTAATGATACGAAAGTTGCGACCAATTAATTTGTTCGATAATTAAAATTGATGGCCCTGCACGGGGGCAGGGGGTAGGATCCCATAAATGATCTTGCAATAAACGGAAGAAAAGGAAGCGCAATCGAGACGCGTGCGCCAACCCAGTAACAACAATAAGTGCGAGTAATAATAACAAAAACCAAAAAAACAAAAAACAAAAGCGGACAAAAACACGGACAGGTCAAGCCAAGCAAGTATTCAGACAAATGTTTTATTATTGTTCAGCACGAGTTATGGGAGTATCGGCTGTCGTGCAACTTCCGACACGTTTCTTTCTTTGCCCGGCTTTTGTTTTGCATACGCGTAACTGGCAATAACAACACTCGGCACAACGCAACTCAGAATTAGATGTGTCTATCAGCGAATTCCATAACTACTTCCCAGACACTGCAGCTGCATTTAATTATTCTCAACAACTCAATAAATTATTCTATGAAAATGTGACTTTCTTCTGGACAGACTACCTGAATTATCAGGACTATTACTCATACATTAAGGAAACTTATCTTTAGAAATATATACACTTTATAAAGATTTAATTTATACATGTAAATATTTAGATTAAATTAATTTAATTTAAGAAATCATGCAATTAAAACAGGCAGGTTTATTTTATTCAGATGCAGCCAACCAACTTTGATTATATTTTTATAGCTAATTCTCAAATTAGTTTGCTGACTGTGGGGGGAAATCTTTTGTGATTCCGCCCAAAAAGTGCTTCCTAATCGCATACTAACGCACTATGCTAATGCATATTTATATGGTTTTAACACCCGCCACTTAGCCGAGATCTCATAAGCACATTTTCTGTTATTTATTTACGGTTCAGAGAAGCTCGCAAAAAAATTAACGCCTTCGGTTTCGATTTGTTTTCATTTTCCTTTTTTTTTTGTTGTTGTTGCTTTCCAAAACATTTATTTATTTGTCGCCGGCTGTTGTCCGCCTAATTCCAAAAGCTGCAAAAGTGTCACACGAAGAGGAAGAGAAATACTTGGAATATATATCCTGATACATGCTAGATCTAGATGTGTAAGTCAAACCGAAGATGTCTGGTCGCAGCTAATAAATCCCACGGAAAATATTTCCCGACTCGCATTGCGGTCAGACAAAAGCACTCGGATCGAGACACATGTGCCTGCCGCCTCGGTTATTATTTTAGTGGGGTCCGTATTTATTTATATTTTACATATTTTTAATACATATTTTATTGGCGCATTGTTGTTGGCGCTGTCTTTTCTATTTAGCTTTATTTATTGTCAAATTGCTGGTGTATTTATATATATTTTTTTTTGTTTATGCCTTGCATATATCACATTTTTTTATTGCATTTTATTTTTTTTTGTGTTCTCTCAGATTTTTGCTGCTTGGTTTCTTCTGCCTTTTTGGTAGATTAATTAAGAATTTTTATTGTTTCCTCGTTGTTGCTTTCTGGCTGTATTATATCATAGTTTTTATAGCCGACAAACGTTCAATTCGCTGCACACAAGAGAGTTCATTTCGAGCAAATACATACATCAAAATTCTGACACGCTTCTGTCCGTTAACAAAAATATACACACACCAAAGGCAAAGGCAACAGAGGAGAAAGTACACAAGAAGGTAGAAAAAGAAAACATTAAACATTTAAAAAACTAAATGGCCAAGCTAAAAAAGAACGACTGTGCTATTTCGGGACCCGGCACTGGCGTCCTCGATCGCTCTCGTTTCCATGCCGTGCATTTCTCTTGGTCTTTTTGGCAAGCCTTTTTTTCTATTGGAAATTTTATTTTCCCATAAATCTAACCTCAAAGCTTCTCTCACTCATCATTTGTCTTCATTTTTTTTAGCACAATTTCGCGTTTTTTGTTTATTTTCCCAACATTTTCCTTACGCACATTTCTCGTCTGTTTTGTTTGCTTACGCGAACGCTTTCCCGGCGCATGCAAAAAAGTTAACAAATTCATTTCGCCCTGCCCACTGCCCCCACATCCTAGCAGAGTCTCAGTTGGTACTATTGGTACTATTTTTAGTAAAGGGCGTGTTTACTTAATTCTCGATTTTTATAGTATCTCGATTTTCGTTTTATTTCAGCAGTGGCGCTGAAATGTGTGAAAGTTTGGCATAAACACTGCCGCAATTTCGATTCGATTCCGTTCACCCGTGTAAAATATCTATTAAAAATAGATTTCTTACGCCTGTCGGCCTGATACAAAATATTTATCAAGTATTTTAGAGTAAAGGCAAGAATTTGCTCATTCATTTTAGTAGCCACTGTGTGTAAGCAATTTATTTAAGTAGCGTGGCGCCTAAACTGGGCAGTTTAGTCGAAATTTATGGTATTTGAAGAGTTTTTGTAATATTCCAGTCGACGAAAGATGTGATAGCTAATCTTCGCCACGCGCTCTGCGGATAAACATTACAATGTAGCTAAAGCCAAACAGATAAGCTAATATTTCCTTCAGAAAAATAGACTATTTAAAGTACAGATCACTCATAATCTGTCATAATTACTCTCTGTTGCGGTAGGTCTAGCTTCAATAGAAATATTAACCCAATATTATGCACGACAGATAAAAATGAGCCAAAAATATATTCACCTCTGAGTCAATAGCTCGGAAATGACAGGTTCGTCGCACTTTGATGTTGCTATTCACTCAAACTATTCCCAATACAGATTTCAGTTGGGAAATGTATGAAAATTCGCCTGTGGTCGATGAGTAACTTATGACATTTTCCACGCTAATCTTATGCAATTTTATTCGAATGTGTACGTGGATTATTTTTGAATTTCCGCTGCATTTGAACCGTTCCTATTTCGTTTGCATGTTATCCCTCTCGAGTTATAATATTTTTAATTTTCGCAAAGTTCTCGGCAATATACATATGTTAGAAAATCCCGCGATCGTTCGCCGTTTGCAGCGGTTGTGCAGATCTTTTGCGAAATTCGAAATAAGACTGAGGGAACGAATTCAGAAGACGCACACTTTGTATTAGCATTTTCCGCGAGCGTTTTGGCCTGTGTAAACAATCGGGCGGGAGCGTTTCGTATCGGTGGGTCCGCGAGAGCAGGTAGTATGTGCTGGTCCAGTCGGTGGACCATTCACACCTTCCATGCACCTCTTGTGCGGCCACGGCCAAGCCAAGGAAAGCTTTCGCTCTCATCCCCAGCAGAAGGGATCGTGAAACTCACGCGCCCACCTCTAGTCGAGAATGCTCTCGGAAATAATTTTAGAATTCTGTTTATATGTGCTAACGCGCTACCGTTCTCTCTAACATGCTTTCTATTTTCCCTGCTGTGCGGCTTGTGCCAACAACTAATAATATCGCAGTTCTCGATTGCAACCATCTGCAGCGGATTTTGACAATCTGATAAATGCGATGCCAATTACGAAAATATCTCTCAAGAGGAAGAATCCCAGCAATGCTGGCGCCCCGTGGGCATCGCTCTGCACTTGACCTTAGCGCCACCGGAAGACTGTATTGTCTCTGTCTGTGTATAGACATAATATACATAAGGACATAATCCTAAGCAGAGGAGTGTCCTCGATAGCGTCTTGGTTGGCTTGGCCAGCGCCGCCGTGCACCAACGCCCTTTTCGTGGGAATTTATGACCGAATAAAAACGGAACGCCCCTGACAAATTCTGGGGACTGTTCTGAAGAAGATTGCCGGCGGCCGCTGTTCCGCTTTTTGGCTCTAATTGCCAAAAAGTCTATGACACTCGCTCGTGCCGCGCCCCGCGCTCCGTGACATAAGGCACTAATTCCGAGATCCGCGTCCCAACGCCATGTGGGAGCGTTGATCTCGTCGACGGATATTTTTGGACGACTGACTTGGTCGCGGTCTTCCAGGAAGTATGCAATTTATTATTATGCAAACGGCTTCGCCAGCCTCTCTTGGCCCGCGCTGCTATTTGCACTTTAATTAACTCTAATTTATGGTATTGTCCCTGAATCGGTGACATTAATTCGAACATCAAAAGATGTGTGAGAGAATATAGATATAGATTTGCCATAATGAACGATTAAACTCGCTCAACCAGCGATGATATTTTGGCCACTTCGACAGTGTTTGTTTGTGGTTTCTATTGGGATTGTTTTAGTCGATGATCTGAGCGCAGAGATCCTAGCCCAATGGACAGGCGGGCGAATGCCCCCAATAAAAAAGCTCTTAAATATTCCTTTGTTTGTTATGAGATTCTAATTAGCAGCATATCAAATCATAATTAGGCACTAAAATTATTTTTATTGTTGCAACTACAACTATGTACGTGCAGATTTGAAAAACAAGGCTATAACTCTATGCTGCGCACTTTGCCAGCATAAATTTGTATAACAACTTCTAGAGCACTTCTGAAAATATTAAGACATTCTGGCTGGCGATTTAATGGCACACCAATTGAGGTCGCAACTTGGCTGCCATAAAAAATAATTGAGAGCCCGCCAATAGGAGGCCAATTTATGACAACACTGGTCCACACTGTGTAAATATACTTATGTATAACTACTGGCGAAATGCCTGCGCTGGCGGATTAACAATTTCCCATTGGGGGCAGTGGAAATATACCTTAATGACCTCCACGACAGCCGTGGGCGGAGGCGGCTTCTGCTGCTCCTTGGCTATCTCCGACATCTTGCAGTGTTCAGTGTCCAGGAGCCTGCTTTTACTATTCACTGCCTCGTGGGCTTTCAGCAGAGGTTTCCTTTGTGCCTTCATGACACTCTCTTTTGTCTGTCTGTCTGTCTGTCGCGGACTTAACACTGAAATGTCGCGCAGACGCAACGCCAACGTGCAAACGAAACCGAAGCCAAAAAGGAGCACTAACTCGCGATCGCGGGTTCACTAAACTGAGGCATCCATGGTGCACTCAGCACAGTTCACTGTGCTGCGCCTGCGCAATTTGTAAGGCGTTTACGCGCGGCCAAGCCTTGCCACAAATTGGGCCCAGCACCGGAGAGAAGAGTCCTTTGCATATATAGTACTCAGTGTTGTATGTAGTGATATAGTGGCGGTGTCACGATCCGGCGACCGAGTTCGCGTAGGAGGAGCAGGCGAATATGATCGGCTCTGCGTCACGCGAGCGACTGAAAGATCACTTGACGCTGGTGTTGGTGGCAAGCGGATGGCGCAGATGCTTGAAGTGCTGCTGCTGGTGCTGATTTCGCCTCAGCCACAGCTGCTGCCGCCAAGAACACAGCAAGAGCAGCAGCAGCAGCAGCAGCAGCAGCAGCAGCAACTTGGAGCAGCAGAAACAGCAACAGTAAAAGCAACATTGGCACACAATGTACAAGACAAGGAAGGGCGCTGTCACTGTCAAACTTTGCACAGAGAGAAAAACATTGTAATAAATGGAATCATATTGATATTAAGGTAATAATTTTAATTAAACGAAAATTCATTCTGAAACCCATATTATCAATAATATATTATAATGTATCAAAATTATACAATGTTTAGAAGTTACTTTCAATACAAAGTTTTGGCTCTGTGTATGTTTTTCGCTGCTCTGCAGCAGCAGACCCATCTGCAAGAGCCAAGATTCGATATTCAGATGGTGTGTGTCGTTTATAATACCCTAATGAATTATGATTACAGTTTAATGAAAAATGGGCTGAAATAATTACGGGGTCTCTCCGTCTCACTGATTGCCCGATTTGAGAGCTTTCTGGACTGGCTCCGTTCGGTTCTGTTCTGGGAACAACAGTCGCTCACTCGCTGCTCTTAATTACAACAACTGTACAAACACTAATGAGAACATTGAATGGATTTAACAATTCGCGGCTCAGCATGGCAACTCGTCGTAGGCCTGGTGTTTGCCTGTTCCACATACTACTACCTACTATATACACCGATCGGCGGCGGCCCTTCCTTCAAGTGCCCCGTGTATTACCTCCGTCATATGCGAAAAATAAAGGGCACTGGCAATCATAGAGGGCCAACAGCATACATGACATTCCGGCCCTCGGACGGGGCATTTGAGACCCTTTTTAGCCTGTACGATGGGCACTTATTAACGCTTCATTAAATTTCCGTTTGCGCCCACTAAGCAAATGCGAGCCGACAGCCCCAAAGTTTGGGCCCAGAAGAGGGTTTGTTGGGATGCCAAAGAAAAAAACCAAATCAGAAGAAAAAAACTGGTTTTCCAGAACCTGAGCTGAGCTGCTCGCTGGCCAGCAATCGCACCAGATAAGATCTAAGTTAATTGAGACTGGCAAGTGCCCTGCTCGAAGAACTTTGTTTTCTTTTCGGCCAGAACTTTGAACCGGAACTGCGAGGCTCACGATGATTAGGAATTTGCCAAAATATTTGGAAAGGATCAGATAAGGCCACCTCGCTAATTGCTAAATTATTTAAAGCCCGAATCCCGAAATGCTAATTGTCGATAACCACCCATGACAGGAGAGCCAAACTGGCCCGAACTAATTAAGCCTAAATGAAGATAGATTTATCGGATTTGGCATAGCTTCGAGATATCTATTCCCGGCTCTGTAGGGTATCTGCAAGTGGGCGCTCACTGATCCCTTTCGTTTGAGCAGCTGTGAAAAGCCGCTGATTAATACCGCCGAGAGACACTTCTCGCATACGCAACTGATTGCGGCCCGAAAAGAAATCAACAAAATATAAACCATAAAAATTAATACATTTTTCGAATTATATTATTACGCACCAGAGACAAAAAGCAAGCCATAAAGACAATGAATTGAACCAAAAACAAAGCGAAACAAAAAAAAAATGGAAAAGAGACAAAACTCCGCCAAGTTCATGGCGGTGTCGATGTCGATGGCAGTTGTCAGTTGGTCATTGAAAAAAGCCCGGCTTGGGGCTTTTGCTTTTTTGGCCAGTTCAGGCCGGGCTGGGTTGGGTTGGGTTTGGAGTCTGAGGCTGCTATGGGCCGACTGTTCAATCCATCAAAAGAGATTATATTCATTAACTAGGCAAGCGGCCGCCAACAAGAGCATTGGGTCGATGGCGTTGATGGCCACTGTACTGCTGGAATTTCTTAATTTTTTTGACAGTTCTCATCAAAATGTGTTGAAATTGCTATTATTATTTGTAGCTGTAGCTGTATCTGTATTTTACAAGAATCATCTAACAGCATCATGGGTACTGGCGGGCATGACGAGACACAATTCCCGGTATTCGATCCCCGGGATCTGTGGACTCCATTAAAAGGCCGTTTTTATTTCTGGCAATTAGACGCCATCAAAATTAACGCCGCTCTCAGTTTTTGCCAGCATCTGTTCGGATAGTCAGCGCCTAACGCACTTGACATTCAAATTATGAGAGTTTCTCGGACGCGGACTCGGATTCGGACATCCCTCCGATGGATGATGGCCTTGTGGCCATCGTTACATATAGAGACTATGGCGTATCGTATCCCAGCAGATTTAAATACAGCAACAGCAAACGGCAGATTCGCGCAGCTGTCGGATATTCTGTAGCAATTAGTTTGTTTTCACTTTGACATGTTTACAAGCGCCCCACGCGTTCGGTCCAGTCTAGACCCAACACTCTAGAGTCTTCTCTCGCCCCTCGGAGCACAGATGGTTTCGCTCAGAGGCGTAAAAAACGATCGCGCCCTAAAAGATTTGTAAATATGTGTACATTCGGAAAGGGCAGAGGTCTGACCGGCTTCCGGGAGCCCCGTGAAGATGCCCCCCAGCTGCTGATCTCGCTTTTACAGCCCCGACCTCGGCGACAAAATGAGGAAATGATTTTGAAAAGACTGAAAACTCTACGAAAATGTATTATTAATGGGAGACAAACTGAAATTTGATTGCTCGCTGGTCGCGACAAAGGCAGGGCAATTATTGCTTTAATTTTAATTGCACGGCGTTTAGCTCTAAAAAGGAGCGACTGCTCGAACTCTTCATGCAAATTTACCAAAGCGGTCTTCGGTCTCGGGTCTCCGGTCCACGTCTCTTGCCAAATGGAGCCACTTGGCTTTTATCTGTCTATCGATTCGTCTCCGCTACCAATTTGGTAGCTTGCTCGCAAGTGGGCTAACCAGTGCAGTCGAAGGCTTTGTTTCGTTCTCCGATAAGGCGTTTTATACGGACGTGAATTAATATTTATGAAAATTAATAATTATTCGGTTTTGTCAGGGGGCACAAGTGCCGCGTTCTATTTGGTATCCAACGAGATCCACTCGAGGTTGATGTACTTGAACGGCGGTGAATGTACACAATATCGCGCATATGTATATCTTGTTAGGCAAACAGACCCACATTGGCGAACTTAGTCACAGCCGACGGCAGACGGTGTTGTCTTAGTGGGTAGTGCCACAAGTAACTAGTTGTCTCCTCCACCTGCGTGGCCACTCTTGCTTGGAAGGTGTGCCCCACCGCCGCCTTCGCCGCGTGTGTGTGCACAGCTCTCGACGACGCACATCTTCTCGAAGCCGGGCTTCCATTGATTCGGCAATCCGGTGATCCATCGATCGTATTGGCAATCAGCAATCAGCGATCGGCGCCAGCTCGATCGATCGATCGATCGATTCGAGTTGCGAAATCAATGGGTCGGTCGGTCGCACTATCCATACAAATGTGCAGGGGTACGACAGTATTTAACGGCCTGACATTTGCTATTTTACGGCGTTCATTAACCGACCGGATTTATGACCCCCAATTCCAGCCACCAGCACCACGTTCTTATTCTAATTTGGCATAGGTCCCGGCCATCAATCTACTTAGCATGGCCAGATCGATGGCCGATTCGATTGTCACGCTCGGCATGACAAATTGAACAAGAGTTCATTTGTGGGTGGACATTGGGGCACATTTACGAGTGTATATACTCGTGCAGAGTATAGTCTTTTCTTTTCACTCACTCACTCAGTCACCCGGTCTTTCCGGGGCCCAAACGGGTTCTGGTGGTGCCCTGGGCCAGCGATCTGACCCAATTTCCTTGACACATGCCTGGCAGGTTTACAAACAAAAACTGTTACGGTTAACAATAATTAATTCTGCTTCTCCGCGGTCCAGCGGGGCGTTGGCAGTTCTCATTATTCGCCCGGCTGTCTCTTTTTCCCGCCACATATCGCTATTGCCGATTTCATTAGGCCATAATTGAGTTTAGTTGTCAGTTTGTCGGTGGCGCCCTGGGGCCAAAAGCTGGGCAAACCAACTGGAGACCCAAGTTTTCGGCGCTAAAGAGCAACATCAGCTTGCGGCCACGTTCATTGAGGATGGCGGATTGCGGATTGCGAACTGTGGATTGTGAATTGTGAATTGAAAATTGAGAATGGAGAACCTAAGCGACGCAGTTCCCACGCCTCGAATTGTTCACGCACGCCTAGCTCCAAGAAGGCAAGAAAGAGTTTTATAGAAGCCTCGACACTTGGATACCCGGTAGAACGGTTGTAACTTCTACTTTCATAGGACTTAAATTTCTTGCATTTCCCTGCATATTTAGGGGGGCAAGGACTTTATAGCTCAATCGGAAGCAGACAATAATTAAGTCTTGAAGTGGTTACTTCTTATTTACACTTCATTTGGATATTAACGTTTAATCCTATATATAAATATTACTCTAATTACATAATCTATACCTATGAAATAGAGTAGTTAACAACCCTATTATACTTTGGCATAAATTGTTCAATTCCTTTTATGATTCGCCTACGATTAAATATATATTTAATTTCAACAAATTGTCTTCATGGATTACACAGTACTCTCTTTAGTACCCTTGAAAGTGCTCATAAGTAGTGCCAAGGATAATTATCGATCTAAACAGCTGCCATATTTCTGTATTAGTCGCACGCTTTCGCCTTCTACTGCTATTATTGTTATTGCTGCAGCTATATTGATGCAAATCGCTTTGGCGGCCAGCAGGCTCAATGAATTATATGAATATGAAATCCGAAATGTTTACGAGGAACAGATGCGTTGTGGGACGACGCGGACTGCAGGCAGATAGCCAAACGGTAGCAGCAGGCTGGACTGGCCAATAACATAATCGTAACCATAATCATAATAAACACATCCGATCGGCGGCCAGCACGTGTGCGTGCCTCTGTTTGGGCTGATTTCTTGCTGTGGTAATGACCCAAATTTCAGAGCTGTGTGCGCTAAATACGCCTAATGGTCGTTTAATTATTGAGCGACAGACAGCGACAGCCGTCGCCGCACAAGCAGCAGCAGCAGCAGCAGCATAAATACGACTAATTGTACAATAACAAGGCGGAGAGCGGGCGGGCTGGCGGCAAGTGCGTACTCTTGTGTTTGGCCAAAGCCGAAGCGACTAATTCGCCAGCGAAATCAATCGGAATTATGCAGTAACTGTTTTTCCAAACGACCAACAATCGGGGCTACCATCGGCGACGCCACCTAGCGGCAGTTTTGGCCATCACCGACAACAACGGCTGAAGTTGTGGCGAACACACAGTAATTTGTTTATATTGTACGGCAATTAACACGCCTGCTTTGCCCAAAATTTGTGGCAATTGTCTGGAGTGCTAAAATTAATAAGGGTGCTTAGGCTTTCCAGTTTATTTTTACGTTTTTTATTTGACACTTTTGACGCGCTATCTTTACGGCCGAAGGCAATGGCTTTGTACACCGATCGGCAGGCGAATGGTTGCCCCTGGCCATATATCACAAATCACTTAGCAACTATTTGCGGACTTCCACTTCCTTCCAGCCAAGCAAATATATATATTATGCTGATCCGCATACAATCGATTTTCATTCTTGATCGACGCCATAGTTAAAGGCTATTTGAATATTTGAATATTTGGCTATTTGAATATTTTGATATTTGGATATTTGGCAGCGGGAACCCGAGCATCGCAGCGCTCATGTTCCTATTTGCGTAAATAAAATTTCATTTTCCATTAATATGTGCATTTCATATAAAAGCCTCTGTGTGTTAAAAATATATTCGTTTCAACATGCGGGTAAGTGCACTTGCGTAAATAATAAATAGAGCGGGCCAAGTTCACTCAGTACATGTTAAATGTTCGAATGCTGAAAACGGAGCACCAATCAAGCAATTAATCAAGCATTTTTCTTAGGAACGAAAGTGATACAGTATTGTATTATATTGCGAGTCTCGAGCAAGGGGTTGCAGGGTGCAGAGTGTTATTAATTCACGAGCAAGATTCTTATCAAAGTTCAGCCAAAAATAGCCAGCATAGGTCTTCTTAATTTGTGCCTAATATTGTGAAAAATTATGTTTGCTTCCCGAGCGGAACAGCTGAGCCCAAAGCCAACGTGCCGGTTCTCAGGGAGCGCTCCGATCGGAGATAAGCGAGCTGAACCGCGCTCTTTGCTATCAGCATTAATTAGCAATGCTCCGCGGATCGTTTGCAGATCACATCGATCGTATAATAATGTTAGGGCACTCACACCGAAGCGTATGCAAGCACGGGAAAGAAATTCTTAGAAGAAAGTTCAATTAGTTTTGGGTTTAATTAAATATATTTATTTAATAGTAATTAAGAAAGGCTTCTTACAGATAGAATTATAGGGAATTACCTAGATGTGAAGGTAACATGATGTGTGATGAGATAGATATCAGGTATAAATATTCACTGCTGTGGTTAGTTTTTTCTCTGTGTAACCATATGCCCTGTAAGCTGCCGCCTATGAAGCGGTAGCTTGCTTCTACATAGGTGTTTTTCTCCTGCTAAACATTTGGGTAAACACTAAATTTAGCGTGACGTGCAGTTCTGTCAATGCAAATTAACACCTATCTATCACCTGCCAGCTGATCTGGCCTAGCTTCGGATAGGGTTCTGGAACGCCGTCGCTCAGCACGTGTGTGGCCTAGGTCTACGTAATATAAGTTGGCGCCAAGCCGAGAGATTAGGCAGTGTTTAAGGGGTATTTAGATGCACTACTTGCACGGCAAATATATGCATTAATCATGTGCACAGATTGATATAGTGCGGTCCATGGCTTTGCTGATTGCAACAAATATTATTTTTATTATCAGGCATTGCCTTGCAGATTGCGGTAATCTGCTCTCTCAGGGATGTAATAAATCAGATTCAATGCTAAGAGGCGGAAATATATTTGACCGAAGCGGCGAGCGAAATGTAAATAAATAATAAATAAAACAGGTCGATTTATTAATGACTTCGAATCGATTTTCTATGCAAATGGCGATCGGTTTTGTTTTAGGTTGCCGCTAAGTTGGCGAAACCGTTAAGCAAATGCCCTGCGGCCGAGATGGCAGCAGATATTCGATTTCACCAAACGGAGGGCGTGTGGCAATAATGCGATTATGGGATATATTTATAAATGTCCGAGTATCGCTCGTGATTCCCAGAAGAACGCCAACGGGATTGGGGCTTCGCCTTGGTTTCCGCTGAAGTGCGCGCGGGGGCGCTTTCCAGCAGGATAACCCACTGGGCGTATACTTGATGCGCCATCAAAGAGCGACATCACTTCTCCCATAAATCATGCCACCCAACCGAAAGAGTATATACTTATATATATAAATAACACCCCGCATAGATTTAGCGGCAGAAGAACAACCGCAATGCCAAGTCTAATTCCGGGGAATCGAAACAATCGAGACAAAGGAACGGCAGACACACACATAAAAAAAACCCCAGCGAACATCCCCATTCCGGGCTCCTTGAAATATTAATAAAGAAAACGGCAACGAGCGAACCGATAATAAAACAATAACAGCTTCACGAAGCCATTAGGGAACCGTCTTTTTGTATTTAGATCGCGGACTGCGCTCGGCTTATGCTGCACCCATCCCATCCTATCCTATCCCCATCCGAGACGCGTCCGATGATAAAGCGATGATGCCCCAAGGTTTCCAAATTGCTTTCAAATAAATGCCGAGCCCGTCGGCCCAGCTAAACCACTTCTGACTTCTGAATTCCGATTCAGAAGAGTTTAGCATATGAATAAAGACGCACCGCCCCAAAGAGTCCGTCCACGAGGCATCTCATCTCGTCTCGGATTGTCTCGGATCGCCTCGGATTGTCTCGGATCTCCATCCCCCCCGACCGGGTCCCAAATTTATATGCAAAGCGACAGTATCGATAATGCCGCGATGATCCCAGCACTGGCTGCCTTGACCGTGAAGATGGGAGCGATGATGCCACCAGCGGGGAAATAATTAAAAGAGTGTCGTTAAAAATAAAATATAATGGACTTATGTAAAGTGGTGTTACACGCTCAGGCCCGAAATGGTCGCGGTCGCGATAAGACGGCTCACAACAAATGGCAGCAAATAAATAAAAAATCATTAAGATAGGCTCGTTCAGGTAAGTCGGGTCGGACCCGTCCTCCCAGCGACTAAACACCAAATAAAGCATTAAAATAGGCCCGGGCCATGGGCGGTTCTGGCGTTTGATGTAAGCCTGACGACTATAGATAGAGTTAGTTTAACAAATTTTTATTCACCAAAAAGATACACAAATAATTTGCTGAAAAATTCATTCACGACCTGCGCGAGGCGGCAGAGACACAAGATACAAATCGAGAGAAGAAATCACCCGAATGTGAAGAAAAATTGGACAGATAATTATTAAAGGTGTTTTCGCCTTGAGTGGCTCGGCTTGGCAGCCGGGGATGGACACTGGCCACCAATTATGCTAATACTCCGCCGAAAAAGGCCGCTAAAATCCATATTTATATTATTAACACAGAAACCCCGGCTGGGCCAATACCGAATTCGGTGTCCAAAAGCCGCATCTAGCCAGATTGAACATGTTTAACATTAATCTTGACTGATAAATTAAAAAAGAATTAATTAAAATGAGCAATCACTTGTCAGGTCCGTGAGGCGTTTATGATATCATAAACGGTGTATACTCTTTCCTTAAGATTTTACAGAATATTATTGGGGACAGAAAAAGGGAAGCAACAATAAAAATGAAGTTTTACCAAGATACTCATTGATTAAATAAAAATGGTTATTAATGGCCAAAGGGTATCAAAACTTCGACTTTACCAAATTGAATTATTCTCCCACTTTTTATAAGCACTTTTTCATCATTTTGACAGTTTTCTTAAGCTAGAAAATGAGTAGTTGGGACTTTGTTCCACGTTGTTCGGGGAACGTGGGTGGGGATGCGGGCCTTCGGAGAAGTGTCAGCATGCAGATCACGTAAATGTATCTTGCCGAAAAAATATAAATTAAATTCAAAATAACCCACTGTAAACCCAGAAAGCATAAGCACAGCACCCTAAAGTCACGCCCCGGCATCACACTTAAAATGATTTTGGTTTATTTTTGGCCTTTTTACTTGAAATTACTTTATGGCTTTTGGTTATTGTATATTGTGTCTCGCTTCTTTTTGTCCCCTGGCGGGACGGCATTATTATTCTGGCAAATTATCTGTCATCCCGTCCACACCCGAAGGGCTGCAAGGCCACGCCCTCCCAATTAGCATACAAATCGGCATATAGAATGGCATTTTTTTTGGCAATATATCGTATCCATTCCGCGAGAGCCGAGCAGAATAATTCACGATCATTACAGGCTTCAGGCCTTCAGTAGGATTTTCGGCAACGGCTTACAGGGTCTTCGCCGTACATCATCGTCTAGTTTCATTGGGGGATTACTCACCCCTTATTCGTCAACACCCACATTTGGAGTGGTATTTCGTTGAGATCGGTAAAAACTGTTGGCGACTGACAAATGTTCAATTTCAGAGTGGTGTACATTTCGTTCGTTTTCTTTGCTTATTATTATTTTTCTCATTTTTAATGTCAATGAACGCTGAAAATTTTCTTCATTTTTATTTAAAGTAGACGAAATAAATTGAAGACAAAATACAGCAACAAAAAATAAGACGAGAAACCAAGGGGACAGAGAAACACGCGCAAAGCGACGACGTACGACTCGAAAAGCCACAAATAAAAAAAAAAACACACAAAAGAAAACAATAACAAAAAAAATATATTCAAATTCTACACATTGTGCAAATTTCATCGTCGCAATACAAATTGGACTGGGCAGTCCTAATACACTGAACGTTACTTACAGCAAAGATCCCAGGCGCCACATGAAAAATTAGAAAAATCTATTTTCAAACCGGTCACTAGTACTGCTGCACTGCGAGCACAACCGAAGATGTCACAATTTTTCAGCGAATACCCGAATACTGCCCAGCACCGTGGCATATAGACAGCTGTCGGCGACAAACCATCCCCAGTCCATCCGATGCCCAGGGGGCTGACGCTGCACATGGGTCGTTATCAGCCAGAGCCGAGCTTACCGACTTCCTAATACGCATCCCAGCACAGCACAGCACAGTGTATTCATGAACTCCGGGTTCGTGTTGTTTTTCAAATTTTACACTGTTCCGCCCGACGGACGTTGATAAAATTCTAATAGCCTGTAAGTCCGTACGTAGGCCATATTTGTAGTTGTCACGTCCCGACGGGCTAATTTTTACACCTTGTTGAGTATTGTAAAGCCAACTAATCGGTCATTTCCACCCGCCTCGGGTAATTGCAGTTTCGCAATGGCATTTCCCTAATGTCAACTCCCAAATGTTTTGCATTTGCATGTGAATTCTGGCTATTCTGACTAATGGGGGAATATAGCAGGGGCGTCTGTCTCCGCAGTGAGTCAGGTTTCAATTATATAATATTAAATAGATATAAGCTTATTCTGTAAATTAAAAATATAACAATACCCGGGAGTGCCTCAGAAAGCGCTGCAGACTTGAAATGCATTTTCGAATGCCATATATATATTTTAAAACAGCGAAGGGCACATAGTGGCTCAATTTGCTCACGCTGCTCAAACCGTTATCTTTTTTCGGAGGTTGCTGCTCCAACCGTTACATCTCGTGCCCTTCGCTGTTTTAAAGCATACTTTTCGATGCCTTTTAAATTGATTTTAAATCAATAGCAATTTCTGCGGCACCCTCGACAAACTTTATTTGAAAAATCGCTGCTTTAACGGAATGCATCTCTTAATCATTGATTAATTTAGTTATATATATGTGTAGATTTATGATATCAGAGCTATTCTATCAAACAATCCAAAAAGTTGTTCCGTAAATTTCTTAGAAAGAGTATTCCACTGTCGGGGCCACCTTTCTCGTTTCTATCTGAGCAGCATCTTAAATCTCGATCGCTTTTATGTTTGGGTTATCAGACTGTCACTCCCGGCTGGGTCCACTTGGGCAGGAGATAAGCGGAGAGATAAATCTATTAGACTATTAGACGTGTGTGCGTTGGATGCAGCAACAACTTCGGCGAAAAAGTGTTGCGGCAGAGCAGCCGATAAGGGATAGCGGAAACACATGTCCCACATATCAGCAGTGTCGAGATCTCATGCCCCAGCCTCTCCTCTTGACGCAAATGGATGCAGTGACTCAGTGTGGGCAACTCGAGCCATCCATCCGAAGCACCTTCGACAGTTGTTCTGTGCAGGTGTAAGTGCAGATGGACGTGGTTACAACGTGTTTGATGGCTGCCAACTGCAGTCTCCAACTGGCTGTTGAGCGGATCGGATCGGTCGGTCACAAATCGAACGCCCTCGAGATCGTTTCGCTGCCTCGTTTGGGTCGATTATGCTGCGAATTTGCCTTTCCGTTGGCGGGGCTGTGCAGTGAAGCGTGTGAATTCAAATGCGACGGCCACCGCGTCGCCGCTTTCTTTGTGTCCCTGCGGTATTTAATCAAAATCGAAACGAGGGGCAGAGGGGAGAGGAGACCACAAAAAAATAAAAAAACTGAAACAATGTGGCTACAAAAACGAGACGAGCACACCAAAATATCGACAAATCAACCGAAATTATAAAAGAAAGGCAAGAACTCGACACATCGATGTGGAATCAATGCAATAAATTAACTTGAATTTGGTTTTCGCTTCGCCAGCCGATTTCGATAAAACAAAAACTGAGGAAAAGGCATAAAAAAACCTTAAAAAATAAATGAAATATCGTAAAACAAAAGACTGGCTGGCCCAGCCAACGTCGAAAATCCTCTATCTCCACATCACGCCACAGATGGCGAGCCGGAAAAGGAAGGGACCCGGAGGGGGCCTAGGACGAGGACGACCACCTACCTGTCTGTCCAGCAGCGGGCCCTTGCTTATGAAGTCCTTCTTGGTCGAGTAGAGCTCCGGCGGCGGTCCTTTGAAGGAGTACCGCAGGCGGTCATCAAGGTCGTCCGCCGCAGACGTTGCTCCTCGCAGACAGCACTCCTCGTGGGATATCTCCTCGTCGTCGAAGTAGCCGCCATCCTCGCCGCCGGCTCCAGGCGAGTCGCAGACGGTGGTGCTGCTCGTCCGGCTGCTGTGACCGGAAGTCGTGGAGCGGAGCGTGGCGCTGGCGTACGGGGCGGAGGCGTTGGCGTTGGCAGATTCGTGGTCCAGCAGGTGATGGAGGTCGGCCGCTGCCGCCGAGGCGGCAGTTTCCGCGGCACCAGCATCCGGCCTGGACATGATTCCTAGCACCAGCTCCCGAGAGGCCAGGTCCGATGCCAGTACCAAGACCAATACCAATACCAAATCAGCTGTGGCACGTGCAAAAATGCTCGCGAAATCGGATCACAATCCCCACTCTTTATACGTATATATCTGTGTATATATATTTATAGCGGCGTATGTATATGGCTGGCGTATACTCTGCGTGCTGTGTGCGTTGGCTCTTTGGCTTTGCTTATTTTGTTAATTGAAATGCGACGGTCTCGTTCCGTTCGCCGCACCCGCCGAAAAATGAAACACGCTCGTATGCTCGGGGTATCAGAGCATCTGGCATATGTATGCTGCGATTAGCTTAGATAAACTACTTTACTTTACTTTACTACTGCGGCGGCGATGGTCCGGTCTCATGATGAATCTTTTTGCCGAATCACAGAATTCGTGGGGCCAATGCTAAGCCACTTCGCACATCGCGGTTAAATGCATTCACTTTCCAGCTGCACCATTAACTTGGTCACCTTTGGCATTCTGGGCCGGCTTTCTTTTTGGCAGTGGCAGTGACAGTTGTCGCGGTGGCTCTAGCTCTTTTTGCTGGCTTCTGGCGGCGAAGGTTTTGCCATGTCAGGTTAACGCGCGGATCGGATGGCATTACTCCGGCAGACCGGCGGCCATTCTGGACAGGAAGCGCGCCGCGTGTGTTCCAAGCCGGGATCGGAATCGGAATGGGGACCGGGACAGGAATCGGGTTCGAAATATCGTAATTTATGTCTGGCCAAATTGCCAAATTGCCGCGCGCGCAAACAAACAGACGAGAATGTGTAGAGACTGACCAAGTGCTTCGGGCCAGACGGCGTGTATCTACATCTGGCGGTGTTCGGTTCGGCTCGCTCGAGTTCCCGCTGCGGACTGCCGCCACCTTTCGGCGATCGGCACTTGGAAGCGGCAGCTCGCGCCAAGCGGAACGCAGCGCAGAGCACAAGCTCTCTCGCCGCCAGCTGATGTGCCGTGCGGGCACGGGCACATGGCGCTGCCTGTCCGCTCCAGGGAGGAAGGCTCCGGGTAAGGAGTCGCCAGCCAGGATGACACCCGAGACCACACAGCCCCAAGTCACTCATATCCAGCAAGAAGCACCATATACTCCAAGCCGATCCGAGAGAGCGAAGAGCGGCGGAGAGAGCGATCTGCGATAAAGAGGCAACGAGCCAAAGCGCTGCTTAAAAGATCGCAGTTCTCTCTTAGCTTCCACACGCCTGAGCCCATCATTTGTTATTCGAGATTCGTGTTTATAAAGCTGCAAGTAAAAGTTATGTGGAATCTTAAAAGAACTTGGAGATAAAAGTTATTTCACACTTTCGCTCTTTCGCCTTTCAGTTACCACTTACCGCTTCTTTAATGTTCATCCACCATGAGAGTGTAAATCCATAAAATTGGACAAATAAGCTTCTATGTACAAGAATCTCTAACTGTCTTTTTATACCCGTGCAGAGGGTACTATAAATTTATGAAGAAGTTTGAAGCGTAGTAAATATGCATACATTCTTGATCAGCATTTAGCTATGGAAACCATCTGAAAATTATTACGAATTTCTATATAATTTCGTTATTTTTTATGTTTTAAGCATATGACTGAAAGTATAGGAAGTTTTTACTATTTCAGGGATCGATTTTTAATATTATAAAAATGCACAAGCTTATTAAATAATAAAATATTGGAATATGTATATTACCATCTGGGAAAACCAACTAAACTTGTGTGTTCTTTTATGTAAATGTGAAATATTATAATAAGATAGTTTACTTATCTAAGAATTTAAAATTATATATGTTTTTCCTCTACTTAATATAAAAATTCTTGCAAATTTAAAAACTAGTTTTACCCCACATTAAATTTCAGTTAAATCGGTTATAAAAATCATTTTATTTGATATTTTATACTCTTGCAGGGTATTATATTATTATATTATTTGACCAAAATGATTCAATTGGAAACTGCAAGGGTAGGCGTACCGAAGCTAGCTTCCTCTCTTGTTAAATATAACTTTATAAAAGTCATTCGAAGTCTTTCGGTCCCTGGTTTTAGCACATGTATAGTTTGGATTAAGTTTTTTTTGCTTAGTTATACAACCTTTAGAGATAAACCAATTATACACTTATCTTTTCTCAAGATATGAGAGGCCTAACCTAGTAACAACTTTCGCTTTTCGTCGAGTGGACCAGATTGCAGACTCCCCAGTACTTAAAATGAATATTAAGTACAATGGATGTGTATGTTTTGTTTAAATAAATATTGTGCTTAATTTTGTTTTATTTTAATAAAGTTGAATACCCTTGCAGTTTGGATACGGATCAGTGACCCCTTACATTTTTGTCTAGCGAACATAGCTAGATCAACTCGGCTGCTGATCAAAAAAATATATATATTTTATAGGGTCGGAAATGATTCCTAAACTGTATTGCAAGCTTCTGGCTTAAATTTAATAGCCTGCAAGGCTATAAAAATACAATAAAGGCCGTCGCCTTTCACTGGGCTTATCTCACTAAGAATAATTCAGGGGAAAATGGTTACATCATTTATGATCCATGGACTGTAGATGACTCTCTCCAGAACCTGTGACGTACTAGATGATAAGGTGGGTTCGCTTCGTAAAAGTGACTAAGTATAAACATAAATTGATAGACAAGCGTTTTGCAGAGCTAGATCCATCCAACTTGAAATATAAGTAGCAAGTGCGACATCTGCTGGATCCCGGCCAATGTGGGTCAAGATCAATCTACGGATCGCGTCAGTGGACGAAAATAATTGCGAACCGCTCGCTCCGTTATTTGAGCGCCGAGAACTCTTCCACATAAATGTCTTCTATGGCAAATTACCATATGTAGCAATTGACCCTATTGTATACTAAATATTTCCTTTAATCAAACGCAGCAATAAGAATTAATCAATTAAAAGACGAGAGCTCGTTTGCCAAATTAAAATATAGTTGGAAATTAAAAATCCATTTCGCTATCCTCCCCAGCCAGTCGGCGGCAGCAATAAAACAAAAACTCAAAAACATTCTTAAAAATATGATGTATGGGCTGGGCGGCAATGGGTGTTGTTGTTGCCTAGGCTGCTGCCCCTCATCCTCCTCCGGCTAATGAAAAGCAGCAGAGCTGGCGGAGATTCCGGGAAGAGGGCTTCTCTCGCTGGCGTTGCATTGGAGCACCAACTATGCGCTCTGCAACGCTTGTTTTGTAATCAACAACAAACTGCCTGCTCGTGGCATAAAACAGCAGCCAAAATAACAAAATCTTACGAAACACCCATAAAAGTGTGGAGGCAAGCAGGCTATTCCACGATGGTTTTCCTCAGGCCGACCCAGCCATGCCCTAACACATCCTCCGAAATAATTCATGCGCTACGTAAGTCCGATTGTTAATTACCAATTAATTATGCAGTCTAGCAAATCCTTTTCTAATCCACAATCGGGCAGAGAGCGAGAGGCATGCTGTCTGAATTAGGAGATATTGCTCAAAGAGTCGCCGCTGCCTTTCAGATGTTAATTATCAAACGCACTCGAGGCGAGGCGGAAGCCACTGAAGCTGACCACAATGTATCTATCTGTCTGTCCATCTGTATGGTATCTGTGTGGTATCTATTCCAGATCCAGGTCCACATCGCATTGTATCATCTTAATAATTAACGCATTTAGATCATTAGGCAGCCGGCGGCAGGCAGCACGCGCTGCTGCGCGGTCGTAGTAAATGTTTAGCAGTAAATGCCAAAATAGCACCATGGTATCGGAGTCGGAGACGGATCGATATTGCTTTCAGGTGTGCGAGTGTTACATGTGCATGTGCAATTTCGATCGACAGTTGAGGAGGCTGTGAAGGGCCCTAGGCCGCGGATCGATCTCGTATCGATTCTTGTGTATCTTCAAAAGCGATATGCTCGCTGTCAGACCCGCAGTCTGTTTATCCGTCCGTGCGTCCAACACGCGCAGGCCTCTTAGTCAATTGCGTCCGTCCGCATACACTATATAGTGTATACGATATAGTACATAAAAGTGTAGGGGTGAGTGTGCTCTGGGTGCGTGAATGGCTCAGCGGCTTTGGTGCTCGCATAGTTCCAATCAGTCACCCACACACTCGATTGATAAATATTGATCCTGATTGAATGATGGAAGGCTTGCGAAAGGCCGCGACAGGCATTCGGCCATTCGGCATTCGGATCCACAGCTGGAATTATTGAGAGCTCAGGTTTTTAAGTTCCCCTGACAGCTGCTCAATCAAATCGAATCAAATATGTGGGCTAACTAAACACAAACCTTTTTTAAAGAGCCCCCCAATTTCGGGGCCCATTGCGAGCGGAGAGGAGCGGCGGCGGGATCGAATGGTGATGTCTGAATTCTGGAAATTCGCAAAAATCAAACTCAATTACTTGCGCTGTCAACCAGCGGCAGGAATCGGAATAGGAATAGGAATCGGAATCGAGATCGAGATCGAGAGACATGCGTAAGAGGCGTTCGCTCTACTCCCATAGTCTGCGTATCTCGAAGATACATTTCACTTAACTGTATGGCATATATCATCCATTCAACTACGGCATAGAGCCAGCAGCCAGCAGCATCCACTATGACAGCGCACACAGATGGCGATGGCGATGGCGATGGCAATGGTGATGCTGATGCTGATGCTGATGCTGATCTAGATGGGAATCGGGGATGGCTGTGGAGATGGGGATCTCTGGGAGCTGGCCGACGTGCGTTGACCCTGAGACTAGCCCACGCCCACGCAACGCGCAAAATATAAACTAATAGTGGTTTATATATAGATGCACAGCGGAAAAAGAGCGTCTAAAAGAAGACACAATTCTTGTCTTCGGACTGTTTACATTCTAATATGTTACTTCATGTCGAACATGAAATTAAACTTTCGCCTTGACCAATTTGGATTTATTCTCGCTGAGAATTCACTATACGTTGGCAACGTGTCTGTTCTCCAGTTTCATAGAATTATTAACCCAATTTTGGGGCGAAATGCTGGAACTAAGTGGCACTCATTGGGCTCAGTGTCTTTCTATTCCTTGAGATGGAGACCGAATGGCGAACGGGCATGCAAATCGCAAATCGTATCCACTAGGCTTGCAAATATTTATGGGTATCATGTGGAAAATACTTGAATTGAGATGAAATTAAAAACATTTTAAAAGTAGCAGAAGTACAATGGGCGGCACCGCCGCTCTCCCGCCATAAAAGATGAGTGCCCGCTGAAAGGCAAGATCATAAAGATCGACTACACCACAAGTACATACGCATGCATAATTCCATTTCTTCTTTTTCGGAAGCCACCATCAACCCAAGGCTCTTTGAACTGCCGGCTAGCCGGAGAAAGATATTAGACATCTGCAGATGGTTCTGTTCCGGGCCTAAACCGCCTCAGAAAGTATCATTAAGCAATGCAGTTCAACACACGGCTCTCGGCTTTCTGTAATTTCAGTAATGCCAGTGGCCAGTGCACTCTTCAATTGAAAAATCGCACTTACCGGAGGCCATTCAATGGATATGAATTGGTTTTATATAAGGAGCCAACCCGAAACCGGGCGCAGCATTGACAAATGAAAGAATGAAATGTATATTTCTTTCTGAATAATTCCTCCGTTCATTGATTCCGAAAACGTAATTGAATGCAGCCGTTAAACGCGCGAATGCCCTGAATGTGTGGGTATGGTGGGTATTGCTGGTATTATCCAGTATTAGAAGCGAACGAAAATTTGTCGAAATCGCAGAGACCAGTTAGCATAAGGCCATAATGCTCCACTCGAGCCGAAATAATGCTGATTCTGCACGGCGTCAGCACTCTCTCCGATTGCACCGCCGACTTGAGTGGCTTACGGCTCACGACTTGTGGCATATGTTATGGCTGTGGTTATGGCCTGATGTCTCATTTCGGATTTCTGATGGCCTGATCGCTGCGTTTGTGCTTTACGCCTAAGCCTAAGCTTTAGCTTCTGCCGAAAATGCATAGAAAGAAATATTTGCTTAGGAATAACCCATGTCTTTAATTTGAACTCTCTTAAAAGTGTATCCAAAATTAAAATAAAATATTTTTCCATTTCTTGCAGAAAATGGACTCCCTTGGTGTTTCTCCCAGTGTAATCTCTGGGTCGGGCGTCGATTGCAGCACACATTTGGCTGGAACCAGCTGCTGCTGCTCCACTCCGTGGCACTCGGAGCCACTCTAAGCCCGCTGCACTGCAGCTGCCATGACGAGCCAAAGCCAAAGCGGTGTGAAGATCAACTGCGTGGCTGCCACTCTTAAGCCGACCCAGGAGAAGGCCTTGAACTCTTGGCATTATTATTTGCGGTGCATTTTAATTACGCCGGCAGCATGGAAATGCTGACTTGGGCCAGACTTGGCCAGTTGGCCAGGGAGCGGTACCGGAGATCGACGATCGGTGGTAGTCGGTGGTCGGTGGTCGGAGGCGCGACTTCCCGTTTCGGTAGAGCCGGCAATTGTCTCGATGATTTACAGGCATACCGCGTTGGCAGCTATAAATTGCTAAATGGCCATTACAGAATTAATTACACGACTGGCGGGAGGCTGGGCAACCCGCAGCCCGCTCCCTGGCTCCGTTGCACTGTCAGTCCTAATTGACCTTTTGAACAATCAGCACACGCCTAGAAAATGAATTATTATCTTGTAAATTGTCACGTATTAGCCGTGCAAGAGCGATATGCAAAGCAGAACCGGAGCAATGTCCATGTAACTTCGGAGATGTTGACATTACCAGAAGCCCCAAGCTGTATAAAGTGTGTGAATAAAGTAACAGAATTAACTTTACAAAGAATACTTTGCAACTAATACTTGCCAGTACTTAAACAACTTACCGAAATACATCATTAATGTGATTTATTAACTGGTAATTTCCTGCTCACTCATTAAATCAGCAAGAAATGGAAATTATTCGCACGGCTTTATCTTAACTGTTATTAAATATGGACAGGCCATATACTAGCCAGATTTAGAATCAATAAACGTGGAGCTTCCTCAACGATCAACATAAATATAACAGAACAAAGGAATAAAGCATTCTTATTATTACGATAACTATAAAAATAAAATACTTATGTAAGTGCCCTCACATAATTTAGCCCAAGAATTCGCATTGAAATTTCAATCTAAAACTGCCTAATAGTCAATAAATTTGTGGTTCGATGACTGCTTCTGTGTTGTGTTATTTAATATGGACATTATTAGCGTGTGCATAAAGCCCTTACAAGCCAAAAATATTGCCCAAGAGAATGCCTTTGAGCTTCGATTATTTGTTATTTTAATTCAGTTTTCCTGATAAGTTATTGACATTCCAACCCATTTTCCAACACTTAACCACTGACAGGTGGAAAATATTTTAGAATCGATTGGAAAGGCACCCCCATTCAGAGTCAGAAACCACCACCATGAGCGCCTGGAGCGAGGGCATCAGTCTCCCTGGCAACATGGACACCAGTCCGCCGCATGAAAAACGTAAACAAAAGCCGAAAAAGAACTCCAAAAAGAAGGAGTCCCAGAGTGCCAAAGAGAGCAAGTCGAAGCCGATGGACGCGAAAGCCACTGCCAGTTACTTTAGCTTGAGTATCACGGGACAGATAGTGTCCGCCACATTTCCCCTGGGTCCCGACAAGGAGTTCGTCTTCCTGCGTTACGAACTGATTGCGGGTCCCGACTGGCAACTGGCCTCCGGGCCCCAGCACGGACTCACCCAGATGGCTGCGAACAAGAGCGGCCACTTCAACGAACCCATTGTCTTCAACATGCCCATCGAGGTGACCTACAGGAGCACCAGTCCCTTTGGCTGTGGGTAAAAATATGCCAAGTTAATAAGATAGTCTAACGCCTCTATTCCACCAGGGCCCCAAATCCTTGTCAGCGTATTCGGGCGCAGTGGCCTTGGCCGCGAAAGACTGCTGGGCTACGCCCACATCCACCTGCCGGTGTTCGGTAGCCGTCGCCCCGCCGAGCAAATGGAGCAGCTGCAGGCCCCCATCCTCATGCCCAAGTGCCCTAGCATGATTGCAGATGTGACCAGCTGGCTGCTGCGCCGGGAGCCTGAGCTAAAGGATCCAAAGGTGCTGCTGGACAACCTCAAGTGCAAGGGCCTGGCCATGGAGTCGTACGGCAGCCTTGACTTCCAGCTGTCCTCCGTGATGAGGGGAGCCCGTAAGCTGGGCTACCATTGGCATGCCTGAGGGGGCCCCATGTGTGTGTCAATAAAACGTGAATTTGGAGAGCGTTTGTCTTAATCTAATTGGCTGGCTCAAGGCGGAGGAGGAGGAGGTGCAGGTGGACATACGCCTGTGCTGGGTGGCTGCCTCAAACTTGACCTTGTCCCTGGTGGCCCTGCGGCGGCTAAGACGGCTCGGAAATGACGCGCACTGCTTGTAATCCGACGCAGCAAATTTGAGGCAATCGAAAGCCTAATTCTAGTCGGGTAACTTACTTGGGATTCGCCAAGTGCCCGCTAATTGGATTAGGGCAATTAGTCTAAGACGGGCTGGACACAAGTGGCCATAGGTATAAAGACCTGTCCAGGGTTCCGCCGCAGGCATTAGCGCCGAGTCCGCGCCACGAGAGTCAGTGTCAGCCGTCCTGCTATGGACAGCGAGTAGTGGCCCCAGCAGAGTAGCCATCCGAGATCAGACGAAGCCACCACCGAAGCACCACAGCAGCAGCCATGATCAGCCTGAATCCCCCCAGCTACGCCTATATGCGCGATGGGCGCAATCTCAGCCTGGCGGAGAGTGTGCCCGCTGAAATCATGCACATGGTGGATCCCTACTGGTACCAGTGGCCCCCGCTGGAGCCCATGTGGTTCGGCATCATTGGCTTTGTCATCGCCATCCTCGGCACCATGTCGCTCACGGGTAACTTTATCGTGATGTACATCTTCACCTCGTCGAAAGGACTGCGCACTCCTTCCAACATGTTCGTGGTGAACCTGGCCTTCTCCGACTTCATGATGATGTTCACCATGTTCCCGCCCGTGGTTCTGAACGGCTTCTACGGCACCTGGATCATGGGTCCCTTCCTGTGCGAACTGTACGGCATGTTCGGCTCGCTCTTTGGCTGCGTCTCGATCTGGTCCATGACCCTGATCGCCTACGATCGCTACTGCGTGATCGTCAAGGGAATGGCCCGGAAGCCGCTGACTGCCACGGCAGCAGTCCTGCGACTCATGGTCGTATGGACCATCTGCGGCGCCTGGGCCCTGATGCCGCTCTTCGGCTGGAATCGCTACGTGCCCGAGGGCAACATGACCGCCTGCGGCACCGATTACTTTGCCAAGGACTGGTGGAACCGGTCGTACATCATTGTCTACTCGCTGTGGGTCTACCTCACGCCGCTGCTGACCATCATCTTCTCCTACTGGCACATCATGAAGGTGTGCACCTTGTACTTAATCAGAGCCAACTTTGCAAGTACAGGATCATTCCTCCTCTTTTTCAGGCGGTGACTGCCCACGAGAAGGCCATGCGAGAGCAGGCCAAAAAGATGAACGTGGCTTCGCTGCGCAACAGCGAGGCTGACAAGAGCAAGGCCATCGAGATCAAGCTGGCCAAGGTGGCTCTGACCACCATTTCGCTCTGGTTCTTCGCCTGGACCCCGTACACCATCATCAACTATGCGGGAATCTTCGAGTCCATGCACCTGAGTCCGCTCAGCACCATCTGCGGCTCCGTGTTCGCCAAGGCCAATGCAGTGTGCAATCCCATTGTGTACGGCTTGAGGTAGGTGTTCCTAGAATTGTATTTTAACCTAGGCATCATATCAGAGATTCGGTGATTTACAAGATTAACTTGACTTCCTTGAGAAACCTATGAGCAAGTCTTCACTAACTTCGAGGAACTCTCTAGAAACTCTGTGACTCCTCTTTTGGATTTTCAAGATATATCTCTGGGAATTTTCTTGACACTGCAGCCCCTCGCAGAATCTGGGGGAATTCATGTGACACTCCAGAAGCGCTCGCTTATTTCTGTATTACTAATACACAAAATCTGGGTTATAAATTGGCTTTTTGTCACGAAATGCATGATGACAGATATAAGGAATTTGGGAGAATACGCCTCAGATTATTTTAAAGCTCTCAAATTACAGATTCTGTGAGAAAATGACGAATTATCTGTTCTCATGCGGAAATAATAGTGTCAATTATGAAGTCATTTGTTCGAGCCGCAACTTAAACAGATATTTTCTGGCCTTTCGTCCACAGCCATCCCAAGTACAAGCAGGTGCTCAGGGAGAAGATGCCGTGCCTGGCATGCGGCAAGGACGACTTCGCCTCGGACTCGAGAACTCAGGCCACGGCGGAGATCAGCGAGTCGCAGGCCTAAGCGGATCAGAGACGACGACTGCAGACGTGGGGAACTGACGGCTCTAGATCTACACAGACTCAACTATTTTGCAAGGACACCTCAACGAAAACCCAAAAAAAAGACGGCAATTGAAAATGTAAAAAAAATACTGTGAAAATACAACTGCAATTGATACAAAATCAAAGGTTAAGTGAGTTATTCTTTGAGCGGAGACTTTATACAATTCTCAGCGAAGTTTGCGCCTTTATTAAAAAAAAACCAACTAACATTTCAAACATTTCAACCTTTTGCCAAGTCCAGGGGATCAGAGGAATAGTAGTGCGCGGTCAGTGTCCTTTTCGGTATCAGTGTCGGGAGATCGTAGAAGTTCTCAGCCGTAGTAGGTCTGCAGGCCGAGGTCTATCAGGGTGCCATTGTTGCGTCTTTCACGCAACTCCTGGGTGAAGAGGGCGCGTCCTTGCAGCAGGATAAAGTCAATGAGCCTCCGGTCCGAACTCTGGCGAAGTGCATCCGGATCACTGCGCTTGCGAAGGTAGTTAAAGCAGCAGGTCCTGGGTGAAGAGGAAACATCAAGTGTCTACTAGATTTTAAAGAACTTTGAGGACTCACCGAAAATGTTTGGTGCCGCAAGCGCTGGCACACTCCTTGCCGCAGGTGTCGCACTTGATGGCGTTGGAGCTGGCGAGGCACACCAACCACATGCCTGGAGAAGGAATTAGAGAAAGAGATTAGCTGCCACTCCTCAACTCAATCTTTCAGAGCCATTCACATAGCATGATGATCTGGAAGTGAGCCAGCCAATGCATTGTATTCATAGTCATTGGTCGGCGTGCTGCTCAGGGGCTTGTGCAACTCATAAGATCCTCGACTCGTCGTGGCCCGTCCAGTATCCAGCAGAATCCGCAACTGAAAGGACCGACAAGTCGGCCGAATGCCTTATATACGGTCCTCGGACAGGAGCAACAGGCTGGACACCCACACTCCGGTCTTGGGGCCATTCAAAGTGCTCAATGAAGCATGCGGCGGATGGATAACCAGGAGGACCACTCGACATGTGCTGCATAATAAGTAACGCAGACAATTGCAGCTTGCGCAACAAGTTTATGGGGTTATTTTGGGGTTGTGGCATGCGCCACATGGGCGGGGGCATCGAATCACAGCAGCTGGACGCAGGCCGTAAAAGTTTCTAATCGGTCTGGATACTGACAAGTTTTGCATACGAAAAGCACAAATAAATTAGAAGAGGGATAAGGAAGATGTCTCTCGAGCTACCTTTTCAATCTTACGATATTCGTTTAAGGAAACTCCCACAGTGTACACATTTTTTATGAACAGTATAATTAGTTATAACTCTAGATTATGAATTTATTCATATAATCTACAAATTAAAACTTTGGTTTTTATTTAGTAGAATATATATGTTTATATTTATTTATCAATATATTTATAACGATCTTTTTTAAAATTTTACGATATTGAGTTGCCAGAGTTGCCAGACATTTTGTTCATGTGCAACCAGTGTTGCCGGACTGTGCGTTCATGAGGGTTTCGTTTCGAACGTTTAGTGTGCCCAGGTAGCGCGACTGCGGCCATTTTCGCGCCCTCTCTGGGATTTTCAACATTTGAAACGACCTGGACGGCGGGCACACTGCGATAATTCTGCTTTATTAATTATTAATTATGAAAATAGACCAAATAAATGTTTATAAAAATCAAGAATTAATTGAAATTAAAAGGGTTCATTTAAGAATTAAATTAACAGCAAAAGCAATTACTTTAATTTTTTATTTATTTATTTATTGTACGCTGTAGACAAAAGTTGTAAACTTAGGCTACAGGAAGA
>JAEIIH010033808.1:0-16760 GCA_018904745.1 Drosophila orosa | reverse complement strand
TTTAATAAAAATCCAAGAACAATATAATATCCTATTTTGTACAACATTATTTTATTTATGAATTTAGCTAGAGTAATTAGAACTGAGACAGAAGCAAACAGTAAGGCAGTTCATCCGCCTGAAGAGACGTTTGTGCAGAGCCAGCCAGCTGAGAGACTGAGAGAATAATCTATAAATATTGGCATTATAAGCTGCCAATTTACGATGGCCCGATCGATAGCTTGATCTGGGGTAAGGCACACATAGTACACACTAGAGTAGCGAGACCCTCGGGCGGGAAAAGAAGTTCATTTGAGGCTGCTGCATATGGACTAACCGTTATGATTTCCACTGGCGCTCAAGCATTTTGCACTTCATTTAATTTATATGGCAAACAAGTGGGGGCCAAGATGGGAAAGCGGCTGGGGAGAGGGGGTGCAGGAGGTGGGGGCGCCACATCAGGCGCACTGGCCGCTGGGGCGTGGCAGCCACAGCCACCGCCTCCAAGGCTGCTGCTGCTGCCGCTGCTCGGTATCAGTTTCATGGAACTATGGTCACGATTTGGCAATAATGTTGCTTAAATACGCTCGCCACTCGGACTGAAACGTCCACTGCAACTGCGACTGCGACTCCAGCTCCGAGTCCGAGTCCGACTCCGACTCCGTCTGCGGGCGAGGGAGGTGGGTGGGTACAGTGGGACCCAGCTGGCTGGAAGCACCAATTGTAAAACATTCGACGGCAAGATTTGTTTGCGGGATAAAAATAAAATTGTTCATTTAAAGTAGCTGCTTCTGTGTTGGCTTTTTTGCCTCTCTGCTGAGTGGGCCTGCTGCATATTTTGTTCGATCTCTCGCCGCCTCCAAATTGGCTTTGTTTATGGGCTCGGGATCGGGATCGGGATTGGATTCGTTCTTATCGTTGGGACCTGCGGGTTAATTTCTTGGCGCTACTTAATTTTCGGCTATTCCGCGGACTCCAGCTGCAGCCGAACGCTTATCAATCCGATTTTGATTTGGTCGCCACGATTAGATGTTTATGCCGCTACTACGGTTGTCCGATATGGGCCGAAACATGCATTGGATGTTGTCTTTTTGCGAGTGTCACGATCCGGAGGAGTTGTCGATACGCTCGACTGGCGATCGAAGCGATAGCGGAACCGGGGACAGATGGAAAATTGCCCAGAGAAAGGCATTTACATTCATTACAAATTGGTGAATGCGCTGTGCGATTTAGTTGTATACACGGAATGTAATTGTCTCCGGCATGCGGCCAATATACTTCGACGACAACATACTACCGCTTTTATTAGCTGCAGGTGCTCTACAAAAATGTTAAACGTAATTATACAGTTTTTCTTATCCTTACTGGGCTTATATAATTCCCAATGAGTTTCTCTTTTTACATGAAAAGTCTTGCAGCAAGAACAACATAAGAATAAGATGCGTAACGCGTATACGATTGAAGCGCTATATATAAGCCATGTGTAATATGGATATTCTTTTATTGTTAATCTGTTAAAGCCACTTAGATTCTCATATATATTTACACAAGTAATACAGGATGTTCCTTTAGCTTCTCTGACTTCTTTACAGATTGCAAGATATATAAACATTCATAAAAGTATTTCCGATTTTTATTTTGATAAAAGTATATTGTGTTAATACGTAAAATTGATTTAATAGTGAGAAAACCCTGATTCTCTTCTCATATTATTGCAGTACATTACATCGTCGTGGGATCGGGCTTTGAGGTACCCCATCCGGGACAGGAATTATCAAAGACAGCCGCACACGACCCAACTTCCGCAAGGAAGCCTCCAGGAGTCGGGATAAAAACGTAGCAGAACGAAAAAGGAATCATAGAATAGAATCGAACGGAATAGCCAAAAACTGGCTTCATCCTGTCGTCCAGGTCCCACCTTCCAGGCCGGCGACAGTCGAGGGTCGGAGCTGCCAAAAAGCAATTCGAATGTGTGTGTGTGCGGCGGATTGCTTGAGAACCGCAGGAGGCAGTTTTCCAAAACGGAAAACCATGCCGAACCCAGGCGAACCGCAGCGAAGTGAAGCGAGAGAAAAACGAATTTTTCGTCTATTTCGATGGCAATAATTCAAAATATGAAGACGGCTCGATAGTCATAAATCTGTCAAAAATCCATTTCTTTCATTTTACCCCCAAAAACAGCCACAGCCACAGCTACAGCTACGCCTGGCGTTTCCCTGCTTCGATTGTGTGTGCCGCTGCCTGCTAAGCGTATCTTTCAGATACACAAGCTGGCACTTCAAAAACGAGCAGAGAGCACCGAAAATGAAATACTGTCCGCTTGTCGCCGTCTCCTTGGGTTCTGTTTTCAAGAGATCCACTCGAGTCAGCAGCCATTCGCTCCTCCGCTCCGCTCCCCTCTTTCGGAAATAGCAAGACCAGACATCAAGCCAAGCCAATCCAATCCAATCCCATCCAACTCGAGCTACGGCGCAACTGAAACGAAAGTGAAGCAGAGTATCTGGTAAGATGCTCGTTTGCTCACTTCACTCCCTGAGACTCGGCCCCCTTCTGCTCTTTCTCAACCCCAAACAAGATTGAGATGATGGAAAGCAGCCATCGCACCATATTTCAGTCAATTAGAACTGTCATAATTCATTCTTCGGAGTTATTTAGTTTTTGCTCTGCTGCAGCTCTAGCTGTTCGCTTCGCTCCTACTATGTACAACGCCATGGACAATTTATGGCTGCTCCGCATGATGAGTTCCAGAAAATTCAACAATTTTCCATGTTTCTCAACCCCGAAAAATACACAGGGAAAATGTTTTTTAAATGCCAATATATATACATATGTATAAACACATATGCTGGCGGTTCAGTCTTTGTACGCATTGAAATTATATAATTTGTCGAGTCAAGTTGGCCGCATAATTATCTATAAAAGTTGAACCAATTGCTTGGCATTGAAGGATTATAAGGGAACAATTATGTGGGAAATGAAATTCATATTTATTTAACTAGGCCTCTTCCTACTTAGCTATATTGAAGTGTACTTAATAGTACTTAATAATAAATAATAAGTATTTGTGACATAATATTCATAATACAATTTTGATAAAGATTGGTATATACAAATATGGAGTCTATATAATACACCCATTTAAATACTCCAGTAATTGTTCAATTTTTTCTTAGAAATGAACGATAACTTAACTCTTTTGGTTAATAAATTGCAAAATTCTCACCTTTCTCCTCAATACACCACACATATTCCGGTGATTGCTTCAAGTTGCGACTGGATTACTTTGTTAACGTTGTGTACTATTTTATATGTCACTTTGATTATGCTCATAATAAGTTAATATTCAGCATATTATGTGGCGCAAAACCACATGGCTCTTCAATAACCATTTATCCGTTTTTGTGCTCGAAGCTCTCCTTCTCCATTTTCCGCGCAGCAACAAGAACTGGCTATCGAAATTGATGCCGCCAATTAACAGGCGCTGAAACACATTTCGACCAAATTGCATAAGCCTCGGGACGCAGCATAAACTGCTGTGAGCGGAGAGGATTTGGGCGAGAGTTGAATACCCCTCAGTCACGGGCTTCCATATCGGAGCCACGCACATATCGGCACTCGAACAAAACATCCGACACAGCCCGATGTTGATTACGACATAAAAATCTAACAGAGGAGGGACCCACCCAGGTCCTGGCGCCCCTCACAGCTCACTGGCCTGGGTCAACAGTTTTTGATTACCTCGCGCTGGGTGAGCGAGCGCGAGAATTATTCCTAAAAACAAATACAAATTAATTTGAGTGGATTTCAGCGCCACCAGCGCCACCCACACGCACATCCTTTTAGTCCTTTTTGCAGTGCATTTTATGCGTTGCGCCAGCTAATGGTCAACGCTTTATGTCGACGCTGACGCTGATGATTGTCCTGCAATTTGTGTCCTCACTGCACTGGTCTGGCCAGGATTTGCGGGTTGGGGGGCCAGAGGAGCGGCGGAGAGCTGTACTGTGCGTTCGTGCTGGAAATTGCCGCTCTTATTGCCTTTTTCGAAAAATTATTTCGCGTTAATGGCAATTACCACTTATGTCCTGACTGCGCTGCGCGGCGTTGCTGCCGATCCTGCCGCGCTTCCTCGTCTTCGTCGCCTGCACAAATGCAATTCGAAATTATTTTTAAACAAATGATTTTCAGTTAATTTATGTTAAGTGTAGTTAAGTGAAAATTGTGTTTGAAAATTAGCAAAGCGCGGAGGCGTGGTTTATGTGGCAACTCAAATAGCCTTTCTGCTTGGATGTTGCAAAGCCTCTGATGTTTGTTGCCAGATGCCAGGAAATGTTGTAATCAACGGTCTGCCAAATGTAAAAACATGAAGTAAAGATTTTTGAGAAGTGTCACTAAATTAAATATATAAAATAATAAAATATCGTTGAGTCGATATATGTACGTTATGGAGCGAGAATATATGGAGAGGTGTGAACCTAAATTTGAACTTACACTTAAAAATTATATTTGCTTTGTATCAGATTCGATTATTATTCATACTTATACTCAACGGATCTACAATTTTGTCACAATATTCTTGAGATGTTATGTACATAAATACATATGTCTTCATAAAATACAAAGAAGTACTTTAAGATTTAAGATTTCCGTCTATTTATGTGGTTGAAAAGCATTTTGTTAAGTAATTCAAAACAGACACATATTTCCAATTTAATATTATTTATTTATAAGTGGTTGTATCTTAAAACTTCTTGAGGCAAATGGCAACAAGTAATCTGATTGCTTTAAATGAAATGAAATTTAATTTTTAACGATGGAAATAATTGATTAAAAAGAATAACTTTTTTCCTAATGAAAAATATACACTTGTAAATCGGTATTCTAGTTGCAAGATATAAAATTTTAAGAATTGATTAAGATAACAGAACTGATGAACCCACACATTAATAAAAGTCAAGGAACAAATATGAGCTCTATCTACATTAAAATCAAATTAGATTATAATTTGAATACTGTTGATAAAAAAGGATACAGATACATCATCACCAAATGGTTTTGTTTAGAAAAATGAAAAACATTGACTTGGATAACAAATAGCATTAAGCAATATTGTCAAAACTTACTATAGTATCAAAACTAGAAGCAACAATAATAAATCTAGCTACCTAGAAGCAACAACAAAACACACCCTAAACTTAAGAAATAAAAGCAACAAATGTAGAATGAACAAAAGCAACTGCAACAGCAGCAGCAAGCGCAGCAGAAGTGACTAGAAACAGAGGAAAAATCTGCTATAGCAACAATGGCAACAACTAAAGCAGCAACACAAGCAACAAACCCTGCTAAAACATCATGTGTAGGGATTTTTTTACGCGGTATTTGTGGATCTGAAGGGTATACACCATTGAATGTAAAGCCGTTTCTGAACCTATAAAGTGTTTATACTTTTTAACAACATCAGCAGCCGAATTGATCTGGTCGTTAATATGACACCTGAATATTACTGAGAAAAAGTGTAGTTGCTGAACTCAATCAATGCATTTGGTACCTCTAAAATTCTTCAGTCGACTACACTTTGTTGAGTTTACTGGCCATGAAAGTTAAATAAACAAGCATTTCTTAAATCAGCGAAGGGCACGTCGTGGCTCAATTTGCTCACGCTGCTCATACCGTTATCTTTTTTCGGAGCCAGCTGGCGAGCTGCTGCTCAAGCCGTTAAATCTCGTGCCCTTCGCTGCTTTAAATAATGTTCAAATAATAACAATGTTCTGTTGAAGGATTTTTACTACTCAAAATAGTAAGACCAAAATGTTTACAATATTTTATTGTAAAGGTTCAGTAGTATTGGGCATCTTTTAGTCCAGCGGAGGGCACGAAATCTAACGGTTTGAGCAACAGCTCAACCAGCGGCCTCCGAAAAAAGATAACGGTTTGAGCAGCGTGAGCAAATTGAGCCACGGCGTACCCTTTGCTGTTTTAGTCCGTGCTGGCGATTAAATGGGAACCTTATGGGAACATGCAAGTGTAATAATCTTTGTAGCTCAATATTTAGATACTTTTCAGTACTTCAGGTTTTTTTTCGAATAAAAAAATTTTGTAATTACAATTACATAATGGGTATCTCAATTTCGAGCCCCCCCGCTTGGGCGTTCTATCTTATTGTTATTGCTGCTGCTGTATGGAATCTTCGGCTGCTGCTTCTTCTGCTTCTTCTTCTCTTCTGCTTGGCTCTTTTTGATGGACTGAACAATGGAAAAAGGGGTGGAATCGTTGAGCCAACTCACACAGATACGCGAATCGCTCTGTGCGTGTGTGTGAGATATGAAATTCGATTTGCATTTTACGAGGCACACGCAGAAAGAGAGAACCATAGATGGAGCGGGACAGGGATAGGGAGAGGGAGAAATACACAACGCAAGGCAGAATCGACAAAAATGTCGACCGAGGGCAACATAAAAGTTGATGGATTCTTCTTCAACGCTTCCAATGTGCTGCAGTGGGTGGAAGAAGGACCAGGGGTGCCCCACACACAGGGGGCTGGGCGGTTCAGTTCGTTCCTCTGAAGGGTTTGTGCCAAGGCAGGGAGGGGATCAATGGGAAGAGAAAGAGAAGCGCTTGTTTCGATTCCTTTGGATTTTGGAGCTGGAACAGCAGGCGACAGATGAATGGGAACTGTTTAAGATGGTGTCAGACATTCTTGAAGCTGTCAAACTTTACTCACCACTAGCGCGGTCTTCTTAAAGATGTCAATATGTTTAGAACAGCTGAGGGCACAAGAGGGCACAAAGATAACGGTTTGAGCAGCGTGAGCAAATTGAACCACGGCGTGCCCTTCGCTGGTTTAGAACGTTGTTCAGATACGTCTTACTATGTGAAATATCTAATGGAGTCCACTTTCCACTAAGCTATGTCAATTTCTATCTTTATTATAGTGAGTACTAAATAACCTTAGAATTTATTCCTCAAGTATATTGAAAAAATTATTTGATATTTATTTCAATTGGTTTATAAATTATATTTCTAACACAAATATTTCATGTTATATAGTACTTATTAAAGTCTTTGCTCCAAGGCAGTGGTGAGAAATTGTTTAAGGTGGATTGAGATGAGTAAAAATCAAACTAAATTTTTTTTTGTAGTATGGTGACATTTAAAATGACCCGATTTAGCCACAATGTTACAATGCTACAGCACTGACACTTTTTATCTGTCTTGTTCATACAATGTACATGTGACATAGGGCCGTGATGACCTGACCACTGCTCTTATGCTTGGGTGACCGACTGTTGAGCATTGGATGAGAGTCACCATCCTCATACATATTATGCATAAATGGGTTTTATAAGCTATTTCGGGATATTTAAGGGAAGAGTTCTGGAGTGTCTTTCGAGATGAGTTACTGCCCAAATATTGGAGAAAGATAGAGCATTGTGAGTCGGTCATAACACTTAATAGACTTCTTTCCTATCCCTTAACGAACGTGGCATCCAGTATGTTACAGCCAAGAGTATAGAACTATACTCTTTGCTTCCAGTCTCATCAGGAGCCCTGAAAGAACCAATTGGTCGCTGCAGGTGCACCTAGAGCCTTGGCCCCAATTGTCTCCTTGCCGATGCTGGCACTTTGCTGTGCACTCTTTGCAGTTCGCTTTGTGCTTGGCTGCTGCGGGCTGTGTGTATTGGTGCCCCAACCTGCTCTCTCCGTCGCACACTCGGCCGCCGTCCCTTTCTGGCTGTGCTGCGAGCCAGGGTTTTGTTCGAGCGCATTGAGCTGTCAACTTCATGTCTCAGCATTTCGTTTTCGCTTGTCTTGTTGTTAGTTGCTGCCATTCTTCTGCTGCTGCTGCTGCTGTTGTTGTTGCTGTTGCTGTTGGTGCTGCGACTGCTGCTGTTGCCGGCTTGGTTGCTGATGGAATCTGGCCAGCGCACAGCAGTCAAGTCAACTACCAATCAGGTCGGTTGCTGCCTCTTTTTGGCCAAAAGGATTTCACGTGCAGCTCGCACACACAAAATGGCAGACATCTTGCTCAGCTTGGCTGCAACCTGTATCTCTGCATCTTTGTATCTGGGTATCTCCGAGTGCCTGAGTATCTCGAGTAGCCTGGGTGCATCTCTTCCTCACTCGCGTACATCGATTTCCCCCAATTGAGTCACTTGAATATGCAATTTTTCAAAAGTGTTCGGCAAGTGAAAAACCATCCGCGCTAAGTGGCTGAGCGGAAGAATACGAGCGGAGGGGGTGAGCCATGATATGATTTAATTAGGAGTTTCCACGCGCAATTAATCTTGTGCCTTTTTTCAGGCAGCCTCGCTGCGGATGCAGCACTCGAGAGCACGACAAGTCAATGCTTCGGTTGGGGTCACCGTTTATGCGCACCAAGAAAACGAGATTAAGAAAGGCGTAGGGAGGTGGACGAAGTAAATACATCAAATTAATTAATTATCTAAGAATATGTCCAACAAGTTTCATTGCATTTATGCCTATACATTTATTTTATTTAGTGCTACAGTGCTACAAGGTTACCCTTATAAATTAGTGCACTAGTCAAAAACAAAATTCACTATTTTTACCAAATTATTCCCTACTCAACCTATTTATTCAGTTAAAATGTATCTAAAATTAAACATTTTCAGGACGTTCCATAATGTTTCTATTTTTACATAAGTAAAAAAAAACAAACAAAAAAATTCACAAAAATGCTCAATAAGAGAAGCCATATTTAAGGCAATAGAATTTATTACCTTTAAAGATCTACTGACTTTCAGAAGACTTTCCATTAAGAAAGCATTTTTAAGCACACAAAAAGTGAAATACAAGGTACATAAGTCGTGAATCCTTCGTTGTGGCACTGCCTGCGGTTATGTCACGATCGTGTCCCGCATAAACGACCTTCGACACTTTCCCCTTCGGCGAGAATTTTCCTACCTGTTTCTGCTTCATTGAGTGAGCCACTCAAGCGACTTTTTACCGTCACTATTTCTATCCTCTTCCCTCGCTCACTGCGCCGTCATCTGACAATTCAATTATTCAAAAAGAGAAAAGAGAGGAGACCTCGAGGAGTCCTGAGCCCTGAGCCGAACACATGTTGGATCGACCTTTTCTTTCCGTGGCTCTTCAGGGCGACATTTTGTGAGATTAATGCGCCAATTGTTGCCTTCATCATTTCATTTCCATTTCCCATTTTTCCCACTGGCTCCCCCAGCGCTCCCCGCCCGCGCTCAGCATTCGATAATAATGCAATTACAATTTGAAAAATGACGTCTGACAGTTTCGGATTTGTTATGGTATTTATCAAAGTCGTCTCCGTCCGCGCCATATGCATGTGCAGGCCCTGAAGATGAAGATGAAGATGGAGGTGAGCATAGAGGTGTGGTGGAGGCGAACCGAAGAGTCCCCGAACCGGAGAGTCCCTGTGGAACTTGCAACTTGCCGCCGCGAGGGGCAAGAGAAAAAATTAACTTGTCACTGCCATCGCAGGTAAATCAGTTTCTTCTGGCTGAAGGATTTCCATTTGTATCTGGCATCCCGGGCCATCTTCGCGCCCAAGGTTAACTCCGATATCGAGATCCTACAAAAGTCTTATTAATAGCTCTATTAATTCAGCGATAAAAGGGAGACATCTCTTTCGGTTCTCCCAGACGTTGTTGCTGGCCCTTTGAAAAGGATGGGCATCGGACGAAGTGGCTCCACACATGATAAATGGAAGTGCAAGAATATGCTGTGTTCGAGACTAATGTTCCAAAGAGGACTGTGGGGTTTAAACCTTTTTCAAACCAGGACCTGGCCTGGATATAATGGATCCGGTGCCATTCCATAAGTTATATAAATAATTAAATGGAGTTTATATTTGTAATTATGACAATACAATGATAAATATTAAATTCAGTTAACAAGAAGCGGTATAAAAACTATTCAAGTTTTAGTAAATACCTATATATTAATTTCTTTTAATATTCCAGAATATGTTTGTATTGTTTGAACAACATTAGGTGACGTAAAATATGGAAAATGCTGAAAACCCAACTGTGACCGGAATGGACTAAAACAATGCATTGGTAAAAATATAACGGCAAAAAACACACATAAAATGCAAAAGAGATAGTCGCATCCACAATGGCAGAATCATCTAAAAATCTGTGACGCAATAAAATAGAATTAATGGAACCGGAATTATGCGACTCATTTGGGGAGAGGCAAACATAGACAGGGCGGGCGATTATGAAAGGGATCGGGTAGGGCCCGGACCTGGGACCTGTGTAAAATGCTAAATATGTCCGTGTCTGTCGCATCTAATATTAATAAATATCTTCAATCTGCTGTCAGACAGTGCAAAATAGTTATGGCGCGATATGCAATTAAAATATAGCTAAAAACCAAACGGCAAAAAAGCCGGGACAAGCGGCATGCTGAGGGACGAGACGGTGGAGAGTACAAATACCCCTGACAGGTAATAAAAGTAATTTATGCGCGCTAAGGGTTGTAAATGCGACATCGGGAGGTGGTTGCAGATTGGAGTTGGAGATGAAAGTGGAACAGAACAGTCAGCACTCGTTTAATGCTGATGACGATGACACGAAGCCGGCGCAGGACTAAGGACCTTCCCCACCCAACTGACACATGCCCCGTTTCTATATTTCATCCACGCTATCAAAGATCACAAATCAAATTATTACGCCATGTGATGGCCGCCGCACCACACCGACATTGATATTGGCGTGGAATAAAATGGCTGCTTAAACAGCAAAAAAGATGAAAATGACAGAAAATGCGGTATTAAATGGGAGAATTGTTATTACAAATTAAACGAATTTTCTTAGTAGAAAATATAAATATACATAGAAGATATTTGAAGCGATTGTACTATTTTCGAGACTGGAATAATAGAATTAATTTTAATGCAAATTAATATTAATCTAAAAGATCTTGCATTAAATTTAATAGGTTCTGTTAGTCAACTTGTCTGATTTAATGCGTTATTATTATTTTATTATTGAATAAATATCTGCATAAGTACATAAATAAATTCAACTACTTTACAAGTATGGTTTTTTACTTATATTACGTAAAAGTTAGTTACAATTTATTTACATAAACCATATAAAGCAGTTCCTTAGACTGTCGTTCATTTTAAATCGTGGCAAAAAAGGAAACTAGTCCTGTGCCAAATGTCTATTTGACTGCATGGGCGGAAAAAGTGGTGAAAATTACGAGTGCGATATTCGAAAGCAAGGGGCCAAGGACCGGGAAAACATCAAGCTGCCAAAGCCGAATCGAAGGACACACAGGCAAACATTGATGCCGAGCAAAACAGGATTTTATTTTTATGATATCTGTGTCCAATCTCCTGGTTTATTCGGCCGCACGAATCACAAATATTATATTCAAAGCGAGCAGCCCTAAATAACTGAGGGCCCAGCCCGTCTGTCTGACTTAACTGACTGCCATTTTTGTCCTGGGTGCCCCTTTTGGCTTTTGGCAGTGCGGCGTCGTCCTTTTTGCGTTTAATTTTATACAATTGAGTGATTTATTCGTGTCACAAAATAAAAAAGAATTATGACTGCCCGCCCGGTCGGAGGAATAAGGGTCGTTTTCTCGAGGACCGAAGGAAGTGTTTGCCAAAAACTCGACTTTGAATGGTGGATGAAAAACATTACCCGAGCAGTGAAGGGGTCGCCGGAGAGAGGGCGAGGCTGAGAGAGAGAAGGAGAAAGAGAGAGAGGGAGAGAGCGAGAGAGAGGGAGAATAGCCCGCACATGCTGCGTGGCCATTGCCCTGTCCGTGGCCCCTTGGAATTTCCCAACTGACAGCCTGTCGCTTCTTCATCGTCGTTTTCCGTCAGTCGTCGTCGTCGTCGTCGGCCATGATGGAATCGTCTCGCTGCGCGTGTATCTGTGAGCACTCGCTCCGCTCTCTCCATCCCTTTCCGGCGTAGGAAAGGAAAACACTCTTGGAAGTTTTCCCAGTTCGATGGGGGGCGGTGGCGGTGGCAACCGATGCGGGTTTTTCATTAAAAACTTTTCTTCTGTTAATTTTGACGAAAGCAACAATGAATAAAATTCACCCCCACGCCGGCGTCTCGGTGTGGGTGTTTTTCGATTATCCATTTAAATGGTGTTGGATCCTAAGAAGTTTTGTTGTTGTATAAATATTTAATTTATACTGGGAGAATAATAAAACAACAAGAGCGTTTTAATTTCAATTAAATTCGTTCTAGACACTAAATAAGTGTAATTAAATGTTTAGTTCATATAAATATAAGCATTTGATGAAGCTGATACATGAAATAAGAATAGTTTTGTTTAAAATTCATTAATAAGATTGACCATATTTAAAATATGTTGATTTAATTAAGAAATTTAATTAAAAACATCAGCATTAATTTCTAAAAAATGTATAAATATATTTGTGCTCACAGGAACAAAACCAAAGACTTTTAAAAATTATAATACTCAAGGTACTAATAATATATCCAATTCATTACTTTAAGGCGACTTTTTTATTCTTAAGCTTAAGTCCTAGTAATAGTATTCAAAACTTTAACACAGATCTCCATAAATATATAAGATTCTCTCGTTTTGAATCACTTTTAAATTAAAGTTGAAATATAAAATGCAATTTAAATCATCAACCACTTAAAAATGATAAAATTGCAATAGAAGCGAATTAGCCAAGCCAATTTAAAACCCTAGTTATATTGCAAAAATTCTGTTTGACCTTTTGTTGACAAATCGTTAAAAGAATATATTTATATTTGTAATTTACTTTGCTGATGAAATTTACAGGTAAATTAATTTAACCTTATAAGAGCTAATACTTTAGATACAGAGTTAATCCCAAATACCTTTAACAACCTTTAACAATGAATAAGCGTCATTCATATGAAACCCGATAAAAAAAAACGATTAAAACCCATATAACCCAATAGTCTCATAGCTGTCAGCGTCCAGCTTCAAATCTCAAAATTATGACTAATAACTTAAAATTACAAACGAATTAAACACGAACAGATGCCATGCATTTGAACGAAATTAGTAGAAGATGTACGCGGCGATATCCAGCCAATTTCAGTATGGATGTGGGAACGAAAAAACCATTCAAAAAAACAAGAAGAACTGCTGCGGAGAAAATCTCATGGACTGAAAACCATAAATTTGATAATTGACTTTCCAACAAATGAAAGAAGAAAGAACCGCAGCTAGCCGCCAGGCAGGGTAACAGAAAAACCCCGATTGGCTTACATAATCGAAGAAACACATAAATCTCCGGCGGGGGACCCAGAAAACCCAGTCAGTCACTTCAAGTCGACAACTGCGAAACGGAAATGTGCATCATAAAAATATTAAAAACCGGAGAAATTCTCCTCCGTTCCCCGCTCTGTGCGACGTGAGAGATAAAAGCCTGAACCGTCGGGGCGTCGTTCCAGTGCATTAGAGATCGCATTCGAAAATGGAGGCTCAATGGGCTGTCAAGGTCGTAAATCTGGGATAGGGGCACACTTCGCTGCCCTCTCGTTTAGTTCTTGTAATTTTCATAATTTTCATATTTCCACATGGCCCTGCAGCGAGTGCAGCTGCGCGCCTGCGCAAAAGTATCTGACGGATACGTCGCGTTCGATTTCGTTCTGCTAAATTAGCCGGGTCGGTGATTTATGTCGTCGTCCTGCTGCATTTTGGCCTGTGCTCGTGCTCCTGCGGCGCGTCCTGTTTCGTAAATTTGCCTAACTCCCAAAGATAGACGGAGACAGCGGAAAAGAAAGCGCAGCATGTGCCCAAGGGTCAAGGGTCAGCTCTCCCGTAGTCGCAATCGGAGGCGCAGGCACGCAGCCACGCAGCCACTTTTCAACTTTCTAATCTTTCACTCACGCATCAGGGCCAAGCATATTTTCGGAGCAAATTATGAACTCCTTTTACATTCTATTTTCATAAGAACCCGCTACCGTAAATCACTCAAAATTTGACATTTTTCGTTCTTCTTTTTAAATTGCGTGACATTGTTTTATGAAGGGATGCGGGGCGTGCATGTGTGTATGCGATAATTTCCTGATATGGAGGCATTTCATTAGATGAAACATTACCACCGCCGCCATCACCACCGCCATTGCCATCGCCACGAAATGTGTGTGTGGCGAACGGCCACAAAAACTAAACACTGATGGCTCTCGAGGTGGATTTTCCACTGTCAAAACTTGATTAGTTGCTTTCGATTCTGCTTTGGCCTGTCTGCGTCTTTGTGCCAGCCGTCCCCTTTGTTCCCGCTGCCATTCCCTGAAGCAATTCCAATTCCGCCCATCATAAATCTAAACGAAAGGGGTTACTTTTTGTAAGATAGTCTCTCTCGCAGGGCCCTAAAATATATATTTTATATTCTGTCACTTAGGTGACACGCCTACAGGACTTCTCCTGGCGAGGGGAGATTCGTACGTGTCTGGTGATATTAGTATTAATACAAGTTATATTGTATTAACCAAAAAATAAAATAAATAAAATAAGATCCCTTTGAAAAAGTATACAAATAGAGGTTACTAAAGGATATCAGTATCTTTTGAATAAATCTAATTAGGCAATCAATATCCCGGTGAATATTTAATATTCCATTATTAGTTTAATTATGATAAGCCTCTGTTTTCATCGACATTGTGAGTAAAACTATTTAGCAGAACAAAGGTGAGCCAATTAGCTGATTGAGCATTAAGTTTAGTTAAGCTCAGCGTTCGACTTTTGTTCGGGCCACATTGATATGCTAAGCAGCCATGGGCCATGATGGGCAGACACTCACACGGAAGGCATTTTGAAGCCGGGAGATGGGGCAAGAAAGCAATTAACTAAATCCGAACAAGAGAAAGCCATCGGAGAAGGACTTTGAACCACCCCGAGATTCGTACGAAGGACATCCGCTTGCGGTCTGGTCTCCGGGACGGCATTAAAATATAATTGCGACTATTTAATGCCATTAAAGTCACTGCAACGATTAATGACTAATGGAGGTCCAAGGGGGTGCGCTTCCCAGTGGGTGTGCGTGGGTTCACTCGTGCCTGGGATTGATAGAATGATTTAATGTCGCCAATAAATAGACGGACGAACGGGGACGTGCGACACATTCGAAATGCTGGCCGACCCGCATGGCCGTTCTGGAAAAGCCAAAGATGGCCGCCTCATTGCATGCTCAGCTGACATTTAATGTGTCAAATAAGGGTTTCCACCACCCTCTTGGCAAGCAAAAAAAAAGCAGAAGAGACAACAATTCGACCCTGAATACCCTGTTTTCACTCTGGCATGCTGGGAAGTAGCTCGCAATCCTTTTTCATTATAATTCTACAAGTAACTTGTACTTTGTATAAGAAAGTCAGTGGGAGGATCTATTAACAATAAAGCTAAAAATATATTTAGTAGTAAAAATGGTTTAAAGGAAGTAAAGAAAGCAAGATACTGTGGTCAGCTCTAAACTATATGATAGTGAGGGATAGTGTTCCTTGTATATTAACCGAAACCAAAGTAGTAAGGGGAGAGAGGAAACCCTGTCATCATCGTCATCCACTTTCTCAAGACTCGGACCTTGGCCGGCCGCAAGTTTTATGGGAAATTGATATCAGAGGCATTGACGGTCCTTTCACTCCACATGCCCATATCTCTGTCACTCTCTGGGACTCTCCCCATTTCATCCAGGATGCGTGTGCGTGTATTTGTGCGTACACATAAATCTGTCAGTTGGCTTTTCTTTTTTGTCACTGCCTGACTGTCAATTCACAGAAAAATTATGATCCTGAAAAGTAGATTATCCTTGATTTATCGCCGCATTATTTGAAAGTTGAAATTGCCTTTCACGCACACCAAGGCCCAGGCCCAGGCCCCGGAAGAGCGAGCGGCGCGGCATGCACGTTATGTATCTCCGAATCTTTTGTTGCCAGCATGTGTCTGTCTGTCAGAGTTACAGCCTCAGAACTCCGAGCCACACACTTTATTTGTTGACATTTCCCTGCGCCTGCTTTCTTTCGAGAACCTTTCTTCGGTCGCCGGGTTTATTTATTGCCCTCAGATGTATCTCTCGGCTCGGCTCTACGGCCCAGTAGATAACAGGACACATCAAAATCATTCTCTCCGTTTGAGTGAAAGTCGGGATAGATGTGGACGGCAAGTGGGTTCGTGGAGGACACAGCGCACACTCGCACAAAAGGATATTCCATCCCCGGCGACAATAAATAAAATTAAATGCGTTTTTGTTTGAACCAATTGAATTATGTGCGTGTGAATGCCTCGCCATACTGCCGTCTCCCATTTATTTTTCCTGTTCTTCTCATTTTGATATGCTGGCTTTAAAATTCCCAATTCCCTTTCTCCCCGCCCCGACGGCCAGTCAAATTTTATTGCCTTTCCAAACAGTTTTAAACAGAAATGGCTCCGTTCTCATCCATCCATCCATCCATCCATCCATCCATTCGTCCCCATGAGTTATTCTTATTTCATATGCGACACTTTTGTTGATGAAATTTCGCTTGTGTTTCTGATGAGAGCGTGGTAATGATTTTTTACGGCTTGAATTTCTGGGAATTCATGAATTTATAACATATAATTTGTCCCCAGAGAATTTCATTAGTTGACAGACTAATAATGGAAGCATCCCAGGATTTACCTTAAAGGAAATCATTTTAAGATAAAGAAAGTGGAATAAATTGGATTTATATTATTTTTTTCGAATAAAAACTGAATTTAAATGCCTATTATTTTAGATGCAATTAAAAAACAAGTAAGAAAACCAAGTACCAAAACTTTTATGTGTAAGCTGCCGTC
>JAEIIH010033806.1:0-19224 GCA_018904745.1 Drosophila orosa | reverse complement strand
TTGTCTCTCATTTTGTGAATAGAAATATGAAAATAATCCTCAAGTGTCAGCCCGAGAGATTAGTGACAACAAACCAAAGCCGCAGAGCGAAATGAGATTTTTCATTTGGTATCAAATATCCGCAGAAAGCGACTAGGAAAACCCCAAGCGAACAAAAGAAAATGCCAAACCAAAAAAAAAGCTTAAACTGAAGTGAAATGCAAACGGGTGCAATGCTCCATGAATGGAAAGAGGGACAGGCGAAGGGCTGCCCAAGGGTTGAGGGCTGAGTTGAGCCAAAGTGCAACGAGGCAAATGCAAACTACAAACTACACACAGCCGCCCAACAATGCCGGCAACGACAGCAAGTAAATTGCAATCAATTAAATCCGACTTGTCCCACAGAAAATGCCATCGAAGTGAGCGCGTGCCCCCTGATCCGTTCTATGGAAAAAGGAGCCGACGATGACAATGGAAACTTGACTGTAGATTCCCGAATAATTTCACTAGTCACTAACTAAATAGTTTATATCTTTTAATATTTTGATTATTAGAAAAATAATTGTTACTTTAAAAAAATATGGCTATAGGAAATAATCTTTCAGGATTTTGTTTAAGCCACAGATTTCTTCACCGAAGTTTTTATAATATTTCGCTATCCTGTCTCGGGAAAAAAAGCAAATGACAATGAAAACTTAACTGCAGATTTCCGAATAATTTTACTAATCACTAACTAAATATTTAATATTTTATAATATTTTCATTATCAGAAAAATAATAATTATTTCAAACATGTGTCTAAAAAAAACCCTTTGAGGGTTTGGTTTAGCCACAGATTTCTTCACCGAAGTGTTTATGCTTATAAAAAAGTATATATCTATTTTATTTCTCCTTATATTATTAATTAATTAATGAATTAATAATTTTGATTATCAGAAAAAGGGAATTATAATAAGAAATAACCTCTAAGGATGTTGTTAAGGCCACAGATTTCTTCGCCAAAGTGTTTAATAAATTTTAATTTTTATACAAAGAGTATTTATTTATTATATTTATTTATAATTTTCTTTTTATATTAACTAACCTTGGACCCACTGTGCTGCATTTGCAGCTGCGAAAGCTGGAGCAACGATCTACGCGCTCAGCCTCCAGCGGCAACGGCAGTTGGCACTGACACACGAAGCTGTTAGGTTATCTGTGCTTATACCTTATACTTTCTCATCCGATTCGGCTAACCCAGATCATGGAGAAATTCTACTGGCGAAACAAGGTGGCGGTGGTTACTGGCGCCTCCGTGGGAATCGGAGCCTGTACAGCCCTGGAGTTGGCCAATGCTGGCATGATAGTTGTGGGTCTTGCACGCCGGGTGGAGCTCATTGAGGTAAAGGCTGACTCGTTATTCGATATTCACTACCCCTTCAAAAAACGCTGAAACATTGGACAGGCCCTCAAGGATCAAGTTAGCGGAGAGGGAAAGATTTTTGCCCGGCAATGTGACCTCAGCGACGAGGAGCAGTTGACCAGCGCCCTTAGCTGGATTCGTGAAAAGTTTCAGGCAATCCATGTCCTGGTGTGCAACGCGGGTATCCTGAAGGCCAACTTTCTGAGCGGTATGCTATCGAAAAGTAATGTAGGACGCAACATACTATTTCTGAGGTTTCTCATTGCTGCAGAGTCATCCACCAAGGACATAAAGGAGCTGTTCGACACGAATGTGGTGGCCACCGCCTGCTGCCTGCGGGAGACGCTCAAGCACATGGCTGCGGTCAATGTTCGCGGTCACATCGTGGTCATGAACAGGTGAGTATATACCTCAGATAACTCAGAAATATCAGAGCAAACAATTGGGAAATCCGTTTAAATACAACGAATATTATTTAAAGGGCAACTGTTGCAATACTTCAAATAATTTAACAAGAAAATTCAATATTATGCGCAGAAAACGATATTAAATAAATCAATAAATACCATGTCTCATAAGAATTTAAAAAATAATATTATCAACAGGAAAATGCAATATTATGCGCAAAAAAACCATAACAAATAATTAGTAAATATATATCAAAGGAATTTAACAAATATATACTTATCTTTCCATTCACTGGATCTAAACAATTTATCTTACAAATTCAACACACAATACAAGTATCAACCAAATAATCCTGTTAAACTTAAGCTCCTTTCAGATTTCAACACATTGAATAGAATAGGAATAGATTTAATTTTCCCTTAAATGATGCCGGGGCTGAAAGTGTTACGGGACAGCTGAATGGGGGGGATATGGGATATGATATCGCCTCAATTGAGAGCTGTGCAGGAAAGGACTGTCTATTGACTCGAGACAATTAGATATAGCTACAAAATTAGCACAACTACTGCCGGGCGCACAAACATTGCCTGTCGAAGGCTCGTAATTGTTATCATTTTGGGAGCGTTGTTTGCCCAGCTAAAATGGGAAAATGGGGCTTAAACTGAAATTAGTGCAGGGCACACACACACACAGCGAGATAGAGTTGGAGGTAAATCATTTCGCATTGCCTAGCGTATTTGCTTTATAGTTTTGCTTGTGCTGGGCAAACAACTGACCAAAAGCTGCTGCCTTGAGTGCCAAAATATTTGCCGAATTATATATATCGTCGAGGTGGAGGGTGGCTTAGGGGTGCATCCAATCGGGGCTTAATGAAAGTGCAAACAATGCCAGCCAGCCGGCAAGCCGGGGCCCAGTCAATAGTCAATAGGCCCGCCCGTGTTCAGTGTTGGTCAGCGCGATGCATATTGCATGAAACGCAAAAAGGCTACGCACAAAGGGGTCTGGTCTGGTCTGGCGGCGGGGGAGGGAGGGAGTGGCGGGCGCGTTATTTAAATTAAATTAAAAGCCATGCGGCAAACAAACAGAACAACAGCACCAACATTTATTGATATTTAAATGCAGAAAAGCAGGAGGGCAGGATAGGGGCGCCGTGTGCTCCGTGTTGCGGTGTGGGCGGTGCATTAAAAGCTTTGCATGGCCAATGTGTTTGCACAAACAACAACTCAATTATTCAACATAATTAAGTATTTTGCATTAAGCCGAATGCGTATTGCATTTGCATTCTGCGTGTTGCGTTCTGCGTGCTGCTTGCTGCATTCTGCGTGGCAGCCGTCGATGTGATTTTTATTATTTCATGGATTCCAATGCGCACCGCATTTAAAATCAAAAATGTTGCGCATTAAGCCGCATGTTTGATTTGCGCTATGGCTTTAATTTCAAATTGCATTGATTTAATTTTAATGAAATTTACTTGAGTGCACACACAAGCACACCCACACCCACACCCGCCCGCCCGCTGCACACAGATAGCAATTATTGAGCAAAAGGCAAAATTGAATAATTGCGTATACGCACTGTGTGCGGGGGGCGGACTCGTGCATGCGTGAATGTCGATGTGTGCGAGCCTTTTTCCTGCCGCCTGTAAAGTCAGTCAGCCTGCTGAAATGTTGAGGCAAACTCAACAAAGCCAACGTCAATCTTATTTATTGATTGGCTTGTAGTTTATGCAAGGATATTTGGCAATTTGTTCGACAATAATACCGGCTGGGAAAAGTTTTTGGCAAGCCCGCATGAAATGCAGCCAGCGAGGGAACGTCTCGTGTTCATAAACTTTTAAATTTGCTTTTTTTTTATTGAATCATCTCTTTTAAGTCACTTTATGTCGTACCACACATTACCTAAAAACCTCTCCAATTTATAGAAAAATTTCCTTAAATTAAAGGAATTTCTAACTAGTTTCTTTACTAAAAACAAAACTTGATTCTTAACTTTCCCTTTAGGTAGTTTAAATGAAAATTCATATTTATATACATATATGCAATTGGAAAAATAAGTAATTAAAGTGTCCAGGAACTTCCGTGGTGCCTTCCCAAGAGCGTGGGCTTACAACAAGGCTTTCCCGGAGTTTAACGCATACTTACCAGGGCCCTTGAGCCGCCACCTTCCCAAACTCAGAAATTCCGCGGAAAATTGCAACATCGGAGTGCATTAAAGACACACCGTAAATACGCATTTTACCGGCATTTTATATACGCTTTTTATTCCGGCATAATGAGCAGCGGACACAAGCGTATTGTCCGCAAACGAAATGGGCAAATGCGACTTCGAAATTCGCCAACGTTAATTAATGAGAAAATGTATTTATTTGGCCGTTGCGAGGCAAAGACAATCCCGTTCCGAACCGAAAACTTCGCTGAGGCGTTGCTAATGAGCGTGTGACGTTACGGGGGGCGGGCACCGGCGCCAATATGCATTTCGCTTAATGTCAGCGCAATAATATTAAGACTTAATTAATTAAAAAATGCTAGGGTATGCCGGACCGGCCAGCATCTGCAGCGGCCGCATGCAACGTCTGCAGCTGTTTGCGTTAAATGCCCGGGGCTCCAAGCAACGCCCCGCCCACCTGAGTTCTGCAGGCGCCACCGCCTTCATACTGTTTGAAGTTCACTGGGAAAATAATTGGAAAATTATAGAGTTTGTTAATTACATCCAAAGGGTTAATAATAAGAAGTAAAAGCCAGGAAAAATACACAAAATTTGGATAGCCTTAAGAATGTTGCTAAGCACATGTAGCCAGCAGCATGTTGTGCAACACAACACATATACATGTTGCACTGGTTCAGCATTCAGCCTATTCCTAAATTGCTTAATAACTTCCATGTTTGGCCACCAATAGCACTCAAATTGGATGAATTAAATATTGACCGCATCAGACTATTTATTATATATCAATTTACCCTTCTACTGCCACTACTTTCTCAAAGTGTACGCTGTAAATTAAAAGAAGTTTACGCAATGTTTGCACAAAATGCACAGCGACATATGCAGGCAGGTGAATAAGCAGGAACCCGGGACAGGACATCCGCACACATTCTTTGAGGCATGCAAAGTGGGCGCCAGTGGGTGGGTGGGGGTTTGGCGAAATTCCGTAGGCCCCGTCAGCTGTTGACCGTCATTTTCCCCCGTAAGTGTCCGTTCGGCGGCAACTTGTTTTTGTCGCTGTTTTAAGTGCTTGCGAATCCGTTGTGTTGACTTTATTTACCCACACACTCCACTGTTTGCCTCTCTCCCACACCACACCACACCTCCTCGTCCTCGTCCTCGTCCTCGTCCGGTACAACGATGCTCCTGCGGACGTTTGACAACAGCGTGCTCGGCCATCGGATTCCGGAAGTGCCGGTGCCCTTATTCAGCGTTTATCCGGCCACGAAGCATGCAATTACGGCCCTCTGCCAAACGGTGCGCCAGGAAATACATTTTCTCAAATTAAATATTAAATTAACGGTAAGTTAAATGCAGTGCATACATTGCATCCATCCAATGCCCACCCCTTGCCTCCGGAAATTTGCAAACATGACGCGACGCGCCTGGTCTGTCGTCTGGCCAGCCATCGGTAACTCTGGCGGCTCTCACTCTCCCTCTGCCTCTGCCTCTCCCCCCAGAGCATCTGCCCGGGCATGGTGGACACGGACTTCCTCAGTGTTTACTCCTCGGCGGTGGCCGAGCTGCCCAAGCTGCAGGCGAAGGATGTGGCCAAGGCCGTACTGTATGCCCTGGACACTCCCGAGGGCGTACAGGTGGAGGACATCATCCTGCAGCAGATGCGGAAGGTCAATTAAGGCCCTCCATCCCAGGATCTAAGAATATCTAAGGATGCATTCCATATGCACATAATATTGCATCTAAAAGTTTTTATTGTTATATTTTGAGAATTCTAAAACTCTATTTACTTACCAACTTGAATATTCAGTAAAGAAAAATAAACAATTATTTGAATTTACACTTTTTACAGATTTATTTATCTTAAATTTAGAACTAGAAAATATTGTGAGGTGCAGAGTTACATGTATCTTTGAAATATTATTATTATTACATTAAAAAAACCGACAATTGCTATTTTTATTAAAAAGTTTGTTATTTTTATTATAAAGTTTACAATAATTATTACATATTTACCTTCATGTCATATGGCATTTACTTTTCCATATAGAAGAAATAAAAGCGGAAAATAAAAATTCTACGAAAACTTCAATTGGCGATTTATGGGTAACCTTTGTTCCTAAAAACGAAAATAATTTTAATTTCTATAGTTTATAGATTATCAGATGAGTTTATTAAGATAAACTTTTTCTTTCTTTCATTAAAACAACATTTCCCATTTGAATTGCCGAACTGGCCACCTTCTAATTGGAGCTACCAGTTGGATTCACTCCGATCGACCAGTGTTGCCACCTCAAACAATGCAGCCAGACGCTAATAAAACTACCAGGGCTACCCAACTAGCGCTGACTGCCTGTGATTTAACCAATACCTCGCTCTGGTCACACTAGGTCTTTTGAGTGTTCCCAAATCAGGGTTTTCGGGTTTTTTTTAATTCCATATTTTAACAAAAAGGAATATTATTAGAAAGCCATTAGAATAATTAAATAAATTGTAATTCACATTTAATATTTTTAAGACTCCTTCACTGCGTTGCAAACTTCTGACTAAAATTATAATTCCCGCAAGGGTATAATAAACTACGCTATACATTTGTATATCTGATTGAAAATTAAAGCATATGAAACTGGCATTAACGTTTGCTTTATTAATAAAATCCCTGGCGTTTCACCGAAATCAGCGTTTAAACAGCTTGCCGCGATAGTAACTTCTGTTTTTGTCGAGTGCGAATCCTTTAATTTTTTAATTTTCTTGAATTTAAGCAAACGCCTAAAGTCATCACTTGCACCAATTATAGTCCTCTAGGCAAGAACTATAAGTAACATTTATAATTTATTTATTTTTTTTAGTATTAACATTTTAAAAAAAATTTTAAGGTTAATTCGATGCAACAACAAGCCACGATTAAAAAATTGTTGTGGCGAAACGGTTACCATCAGCTTAATAAATTAAAAACCATAAATTAACACAACATTTGAACAATTTTTGATGAATTTTGAATTGAAAAATAGTTTGAGGTATAGGAGCTATAAAGAATATCCCGAGTCCCCTCCAACAAAAGTTGGTTTGTCCACAGGACCATCCGATATCAAAAAAATATTAGGCCTTCGGTAAACGATAAAGAACTCACATGTCGTTTTTTTTTTTTATTTATTTTATTATTATTATTTTGTTCTAATTTTTTTTTTTGAAAATTGGAAGTCAAAAACCCGATCTTTGACTAATGTGCATGGGTAAGCGAAGAAGTTTACAAAACCGAGTTTTCCAATGATGTGCTCGAGGGGATTACTTAAGATTACATCTCAATTTCAATAAATATGTACCTACATATAAAAAGAATTAAATTAAAGTTACAATATGATGTTTCTTCTTTATATTTTTGAAATTAACTGATTTATTAATTTTTAGGGGCTAAACTGGATTTTTTAGGAGGGAAATTACAACTTTTTGAGATTATTTAAGGGAAAAGCCAAAATTTCATCTGGTTACATTGATTTAGCCAACCCCCTCTGGTCACACTGGGGCTTTTGATTAGAAAAAACTGACTAAACGTGAGGTAAAAAAGGAATTAAGTTTATAATTGACACTAATACAGCACATGCACGGTAACCAGCATTCATAAGAGACGCCACGAATCGTACGAACTTTCGGTGCAACACGGCAGCAGCGGCGGCAAAGCGTCGAGACAACAGCAGCCAATTGAACCCGACCCGAAATCCCAAAATGCGTCCACGTAGTGCAAAATCCAATTCGAAATCCCAATGCCTGCTGCGCCTTGAGATCAAGGGTGCGGCGACGATGGCGTATCAAAAAAAAAAATAATAACCAGGGTGAACCTCCGTTCCAAAGTGTGATTACGAAATGTGCACAAAACTAAGAGATATTATAAAGTATAATGCGTGCTGCTACCACGTAGTTCCACACACAGACGTACACACACTCGCCCCGCACACACATCCGAGCTCTCTCACACACACTCGCGCCGCAATCGGACGAGGGAAAAAGAGAGAAAGAGGAAAGAAAGTGTTGCCCAGTTGACAAAGAACAGGTTTTTAACCTAATTAACCGAATAATGGCCCGAAAATGAGCCCTACGGACATTCGAGTGCCCGCCAGCGGCAGGAAGCGCTGGCCACAAGGTCCACCCGGCCGTATGTGTGTCAAGGTTCCCACCATCCGGAAGCGAAGCCGCCGTAGAATTGATTTCCAATAAGTCGAAGCTGTTTTTGCCGCCGCTGCTTCCGCTGTTTGTTTTTTTTTTTTTTTTTAACTGGACATTGAACTTGAGCTTCTAATTGCGCACAAGTGCAGTGAATCTACTGCTGAATCTATGTACATATATTATAATGCAATCCCCTCTCCCAATCTCTTCCGCACAGCCGTCTAGCGCAGCAGCAGCAGCAGCAGCTCTCTTCCCCCCACAAAACACACACACTCAGCTTTTGGAGCCACCCGCAACCCGCAACCGACAACCACAAGAACCAAGCAGGATGTTCATCTGGGACTGGTTCACCGGAGTGCTGGGATACCTGGGTAAGAGTCGGGCGGGCCGAGGTCGCCTCTGAATATCTGACATTGTGCCATGGGGGAGCGTTGTTTCTTGAGCGGGTGCCAACAAAGCAACAGCAACGACGCCAGACGGCCATACGGCCAGACAAAAGAAACCGAAATTCACGTCTGATGCCACAGATAAGGGCAAGACAATAGCTCTATTCCTTTAAAGGGATTTACTATCAATAAATCCATTATATTGTTAGAAAAAGTTTATATTTCGGGAGATATTAGTTAATATATTTTACTCTTCTGTGATTTAACAGGAAACTATTTACTAAATCAGCGGAGGGCACAAGATCTAACTGTTTTGAGCAGCTGCTGCCTCCGAAAAAAGATAACGGTTTTAGCTGCGTGAGCAAATTGAGCCACGGAGTGCCCTTCGCTGTTCTAAGTTCATGTTTCTCTTTAATTTCACAAGATTTAAATGTAAAGTCAGTTAGACAGACTTTACTTAATTGGATTTTTGTATCTTTTTCATAACTATTATTATTAATTTACTTAAATGTTGCAAAATTCCTTTCTTGGTATATTTTTTAGGAGAACATTTGTTTATTTCTAACCAAGTTAAGCTAAGTTACACTCTTGGTTCTACCATTTCCTCCTCTATTGTCCGGCGGCTTCTTTGTGTTTAGCAGCGCAAACACAAGTGATCTGTCATTAGTATTGGTTTAGCTGCGTACATAATTAATAAAATTTGTGACGATTCTAACATTTCTTCGTTCGTTCGTGACAGGTCTGTGGAAAAAGTCTGGCAAACTATTGTTCCTGGGCCTGGATAATGCTGGCAAAACCACACTATTGCATATGCTCAAAGATGATAAGCTGGCGCAGCATGTGCCCACACTGCATCCAAGTGAGTTACCCCGGCAGCCGCCACAGCTTCATTTCACCATTTAACCCCGACTTAAACGTTTTATTGCAGCATCCGAGGAGCTGTCCATCGGCAACATGCGCTTCACTACATTCGACTTGGGTGGCCACACTCAGGGTAAGTTCCGTTCCAAAGAGAATATGCAATCAATTTTTGCGCATTCCCGAACGTGACCGCTGGCTAAATATAGACCAGTCTGTATCGCAGCGGGCGACACATGCAAAAGAGCCCAGATCCAACGACAATCAGCATGAAATATAGCGCAGCGTCTGACCCACACAACCTCGGAGCTTTACACTCGTTACACACATTTGTTGCGTTCAATCAGCGCCACACACTCGAGCGCCCATCCATGCAATGCCACGGCAGTGGTGAACAACATATTTTCTTACCTGCACAACAGGTTTACATTTAGGAGAGGGAAATTCCATAAAAACGTAGCAAGTTAATAGATTGAAGGTCTTAGAAAGCATGCATTGGGTATTGAAACTATTAATTGAGTTGTTCAAATGTAAAACGATTTATAATACTCATTATTTAAGAGGAATGCTTACCAATAGCTCGCTAACCACTGTGCTTGTATACGCGAAAAACTCATTTATGAATAATACAAGTATGAAGGCAAACATTCTAAATAGATAACAAACAAAAACAAAAGCCCAAGATCACAAAACCAGAAAACAAGCTTGTTGGCAGAAGGAAAACATCAGTTTTTCCACTAAAGGTGCATATTCTAGTGGTCTTTAACAAGTGTATTATTAAAACAAGTAAAACATCATGAAATGACTTCTGGCACGTAAATTATTTATTGATAATGAAGCACTTGCACGTTAGCTTGTCATGATGACGATCGCTTTCTGGTTTGGAGCAAGCCAACCGTGATCGGAGTAAAGATGGCAAGCAAATACGTCTCGGCGGCGAAAAGATATCAAAACTTAATGCCTGATAAGAGTGAACAGTGGGTTTTGTGTGTTCCTAGTTGATGTTATGTAAATTCAATAGATTGTGAGCTTTAAATGTTTGACTAGTAGGTTACCCTTTAGAATATTCCGACTTTTTAATTTAAATACATGTTTTAAGGGAGTTTTTAGTTATTCAAGGGAAACTTTATGCTGCTCAGCTGTATAATTTATAGAAAACGCTTTCAGAATGGTCCAATAATTTATCTTTTCCTGCTCTTACAGCACGACGCGTCTGGAAGGACTACTTCCCCGCCGTGGATGCCATCGTCTTCTTAATAGACGCCTGGGACCGCGGTCGCTTCCAGGAGAGCAAAAACGAACTGGATTCGCTGCTCACGGATGAGGCGCTCTCAAACTGCCCCGTGCTTATATTGGGCAACAAAATCGATAAGCCCGGCGCGGCCAGCGAAGATGAGCTGAGAAATGTGTTTGGACTGTATCAGCTGACGACCGGCAAGGTAAACAAGAGCCCCCTGGAATATATATTCTGATTATTGATTAACAATGATTGTTTTCTGTTTGATTTACAGGGCAAGGTTGCTCGCGCCGATTTGCCCGGCCGCCCGTTGGAATTGTTCATGTGTTCCGTGCTAAAGCGACAGGGCTACGGCGAGGGTTTCCGTTGGCTGGCGCAGTATATCGATTAAGTCAGATTTAGCAACAACCACAACACCAACACCAACACCAACCATTTTTCAACACTCAACCCAGAGAACTTGGCTAAAAACTAAATTCAAATACCCCCTTCAGACCGCAACAGAACAGAACAGAAACCAAGCAACCCAAACTGTCAGACCTTAAGCAAAACGAAGCTGCGTGCGCAATGTCTAATTTATACGAAAAACAACAATTACAAATATTTCATAATTAAAATAAAACAACAAGAGAAAACGATGTACATCTGTAATTACACGGACACTGTCTGAAATCCAGCCACAACATCAGAGTGCAAAGTGCAAACAACTTTTCTATCTATCTAGAAGACCATCGCCAGAGAGAGAGAGGAGAATGTGGAACGAGGAGTGCGCAGGGGAGAACTTTTAATAATAATTATGACTAACAAATTGTAGCAAATTAAAGGTGATTTATTTAAGAGCATGTGCTTTCAGCGACGCTGTTCCGTAAATAAAACTTAGTTGTCCACCTCTCATTCAACCCATTCAGAATTGTACATTTCCCGATTTATTTCTGTTAGTTTAGTTCGGCGGCAAAATATTAAACACAAACAAACAAACAAACACCTTCCATGTCGCCCATGTCGTCCCTTCTGCCCCATCCGATAATGGTACATACATTTTAATTTAGCTAAAATCGCTTAAGTTGCATGTCATGTCGATGTACTTTGTTTCTTTTTATACAATACGAAACGCGGGAAGACCATTTGTATGCAATGACACTTTTGTTTGCAAAAAGGATTCTAAATAAAGCGGAGAAAAGTAATTTTGTAAAATACAAATGAAGAGTCGTTTTTTGAAGGGTCTTGGGATTGATTCTGTCCATTTCACAGGAGACTTAGTAAACTATTATTATTTCGCACCAATAAAACAATCATCTTACAAATATATTGGATTTATTTACTGTTGCATTCAAGTTTTACGCTAATGAGTCATGTGTTGGAGCATCTATTGAAATCAGGAGCAGGCCTGCTTTCGTTGGGGGTTAGCACGCAATCAAAGAGCTGCAAAACATGTGTTCGTCCGCTTGTCTATGTAGAAAAATATTACAAAACTGTGTGGTGAACCGGCCAGACTGCGGGGGGGCGCTGGCGCTGGCTGATCCTCTGATCCTATCGCTAACTGCGCCGGCAGCGGGGCAGCCGCCGGAGCAGCATTAGCTGCCGTTGGAAGAGGCGCATGAGCAAGCCTTTGCGCTTGGCCCGCTCCCTGCATCAGGAACGCGAGGAGCCGCCCATCGAGCCGCCCCCCGCCATGCGCCGTTTTTTCTTCTTCTTGGCAGTGAGGCTCTCCTGCCCGCTGTCCGTGTTAGAGTCGCCACCGCCCTCGCCCTCGCTCTCCGACGACGACGAGGAACTGCTTGAGGAGGACGAGGAGCTGGAGTTGCTGGAGCTGTCCGAGGCGAACCCGGTGCTCTCGTTAATGTTAATACTATCGGCGATCTGGGCCAGCTCCGGCCGCTGCTCGCGTAGCACGCGCAGCCACTTCCGGGACAACTTGGGCCGCCCGCGAACCGTCTTGTGCCAGACGCACGGGAAGTTCGTGTGCGAGCTAAAGTTCTGGGTGATGGCGATGGTGTCGTCCAGGTTGAGCACCACGTGCCACCAGCCGCCAGGCACAAACACCGTCTCGCCCTCGCCCTGCAGCACCTCGATGGGCCGGTACTGCTGCGGCCAGGAGGGAAGCTTGGTGCGCGGATAAATGGTGCTGAACCAGGTGATGGCCTCGTCGCGCTGCTTGCCGCCCATCGCGCTGGTCACCTTCAGCATCTCCTTGGGCGTGTGCGTGGGGAACATGCACCAGCGCTTGTGGCCGCGGATGAGCGTGTTCCAGGCGCTGGTGCCCAGAGGGTCAATGTGAATGCCGGTGCCGGAGCGGGCTGGCCCCATCACGAACCAGCGGTACGGCGGACGACGGCTCTCGCCGCAGAACTGGAAGAGGTCGTCGCGGAAGTACTTCGGCACCACGTAGTCGTCCAGCAGCTTGCGCCGGCGGTGGTGCTCGCCGAAGCTGCTGTCGAAGATGTACAGCGGGCTGTCGTCGCGCGTGCCCTGCATGTACTCCACGTAGTACTTCATCTTCATCTTGACCGAGTAGCCCTCGTTGTCCTCGCCGCACTTGAACTTCTGGTTGCGATACTTCTTGGCCAGGCGGGCCAGCGTCCACTTCTCCAGGGCCAGCCAGCCGTCGGTGCAGCCGCGGATAACCACCGGCTTGTAGGGACGCTCGAAGCGATCAATGAACTCCTCGCACGGCACCTCCGACTCCTCGATGCGCTCCAGGTTGTCTGTAAAGTCCCAGAATGGCTCGAAGTTCTCGCAGTACCGCATCGCTGACCACGCGTTCTCGCCGTCCAGCTCCGGCCGGGCCTTGCGCTTCACGTCGCGGGTACGCTTGCGGGACCGCTTGGGCAGCTTGAATTCCTCACTCATCTGGCCGTGGCGCTAAAATTGGCTAATTTTCCTTTGGCTGCTGCGGAAATGAAGGCAGCAAGTGGAGTACGTGAGTGCAATGTGACCAGGTTGTGCTAGCAAAATCAGGCATGGGCTGCGAACTGTTTCCACAACTGTCCCGGCTAAAAATAATAATTTAAATAAAATCAAATAATCACGAACTCACAAAAATTCAAACCATTTTTAAAATAAATCATTTCAAATTGTTTTGACAGTAGAATTCCTTGATTTCAAGCCAGGGTGTGTGACCATGTATTGTGCTCCTGAACATCTGGCAACGCCGCACTCATGTGACAGCTGTAGGTGGAGGAAAATAATGATAAGCCAAGTCGGACGAGGTACAAAATCGGAAAAGCTGGTGGAAAATCGTAGATAACTGGGATTTTTCACTCCTTGCAGAGCTGTACAAGGTGCCGCTTCGCATTCTAGACCATCGCGTGTTCGTGAACGGCGAGATCGAGGCTTTCCTGGAGAATTTCGAGGTGCGGCGCAACGACAGCGAAGTGGAGAAACTTTTCCAGGTCACCGAAACCGTCGGCTCCCTCAAGTACGATCTCTCCGAGCGCTGCCTTGCATCCGGCAACCAGAACCTGTCCCAGCTGGGCTCCGAAGTGAATCATCTCCTGGACGGAGTCAACGACCTGCTGGCGAAGGCAAAGGTGGAACGCACGGTTAGTGGGTCACCGTAATCTCGCCCCTTTATCATTGATTAATTGCCTTTTATGTGCATTTCCAGGCCAGCACACAGCTGGAGGAGGCACGACGGGCACGTGAGCAGCGCCGGGCGGAGTTCCTGACCAATTTGGAGCACGGCTATCGCCGCATCGAGAACTCGTTCGAGGAAAAGGAGGAGGAAATCGCAGAGCTCTACTCGGATCTGCAGCTCAAGTTGAACATTGCCAAGTAGTCGGAGTCGGAGTCATGCTCAAGTCGACGATCGTGGACACCAGGGTGCGCCTGGTGCCCTCTGAGAAAGTGCTGACCTTTCTGGACGCCCAGAAAGAACACTTTAAGCAAGTGCCAGAAAATGTGGCCAGGCTGATGAAGCTGAAGGGCTACATACTGCCTGCCAGCACGAAAATAGTCAAAGACCGGGAGGTTGCCAGCCAGCGGCCGAAGATCGACCAAGACCAACTGAAGAAGCTTACGGCTGACATACCAGCTGAGTCTGTCGATGCAAAGAAGCCGGTTTCGTTGCAGGAAGAGGAAACAGACAACGCGGAAGATGAACCACGGGCAGACATAAAAGATGTCTTGTATCTGAGTGACCTACACTGGCTCACCGACGCTCTCAATGACTTGCGTCGTGAGGAGCGCTCCGAGCTCTTCCTCCACGAGCTGATCGCGTCCTGCGAGCTGCTGCTGCCCGAGAACGAGATGAAGGAGCGCAATCCGGAGCTTGAAGCCCGCTGCCAGAAGCTACGCGAAGAGCAGCAGAACCGAGAGTACCACAAGATGACCAAGAACGTGGATGCCGGCCTAAAAAACTTTCCCGAAGACACCATTTCCTACCAGAGTAAGCGAAGCAGCTGCCTGCTCTCCATTAACTTCTAACCGACACTACTTTTCATGCTCAGTTAAGAGCATCAACAAGCAGATCATTGCCGTGGCGCAGTTCATCTTCTCCGTGGCTGCCGGCTTCACTTTCGGCTTCTTTGGCGTTAACCTAATGGTGGGCCCGCTGCCATTCGGCTTTCGCATTCTCCTGGGCGTGATTGTGGCCCTCATCATAGCGCTGGCCGAGATGTACTTCCTGGCCAAGAAGCTGCACGAGTACGACGAGGTGCTCGACGCGCCCAAGCGGAAGCCGCACCCAGCCACGCCGGTGACGCGGAAGCAGGTCGTCAGATCGGCGCCCAAGGACGGAAGCGGCGACAAGAAATTGAAACCGCATGCTGATTAGGTTCGCTGATCCTTGTATTATTTCGCGTTGCAATTTTAGGTTATATAAATAGCTGTAAAAGTTTTATTCTTTCGGGACTCGGGGATTGGATTATCGGTTATATACTACGTATGCTCGTTTCGAATATGCATCCACACCTTACTTCTTACTCGTAGTGGTTCGGCTGGGGATTGGGGTTGTTCCAGCCTTCGTCCACTGCATCGGATCCGCCGCGTCCCAGCCAGGCCATTAGGTAGACGAACAGAACAAAGGCCAGGATGCCGGCGAGCACCAAGAACCACGTGCGGCGCCAGGGCGGCCGAGAGGAGGGCGCGTAGAAGCGTCGCGTCCAGCGCGAGAAGAGCTCCGCGGGCGTGCGGCGCTGGTACTTGTTGTCGTCCCGGTCCGTTCCCCCGATGGGCGACTGACGTGGCAGCAGCGGGCGCCTGCTGCTGGCTGTGGGGGAAGAATTGTTTTGGGAATTTCCTCGAAAGCTACGATTATCGCTACACACCATAGTCGCCCGCCGCGGGCGGATTGAAGGCGTCCATCAGGAGCACGGAATGTGGACTCATCGCGTCGTTGCCGTTCGGCTTCGTGCGCTCCCGCTCGCCACCGGAATGGATGTGGTGCACTTTGGTCATGTTGCTGACGGCCGCCTGGCTGGCCACCTTGGCCTTGATGGCCTTCAAGCTGCTGCTCTGATCCTCGGAGAGCTGTTGCGAATACTTCGTTTAGGGCGGAGGCAGACGAAATAGTTAACTAAGACTTACCAAGGCCAGGCCAAGGCCGTTGCGACCCCAGTTGACCTGGGCCAGGTAGTTCTTCAGGGCCTCGGCCACCGGAGAGACCAGATTGGAGTTTGGAAAGATCTCAACGCTGCAGGCGGGGCACTGGTGGCCTCGCGGCGCTGTGTTGGCAGGCAGGGCGGCTTGGCGGGCGTTCAGGCAGTCCCAGTGAAATACATCTGCAATAGCGCATTAGTAGGCAATGTTTGGATAGAGAGTTATGGCTATGGCATCCTTACGGTAGCAGACCAGACGCACACAATCGCCCTGCTCCAGAGTGGTGCCGCACAGGGTGCAGTTGGAGATGTAGTCGCTGTCCCGCAGCCACTGCAGATACGACTGGACGATGCACTGAAAGTGACGGCAAGAAGGATGAGCTGGGAAGCAGGTGGGGCGTAGAGATCATTACCTTGGGGTGCGACTGCACCATGCAGTGCTCGCAAACATTGACTCTGTGTTCGAAGCAAAACTGGTTGGTCACCAGCCGCTTCGGGCACTTGCACAAACCCATTTCCTTGAACTTGGGGGGGCTCCAAAGGCGGCGGAGGAACTGCACTCGGCGTGTGTGGGGCGGCTATCGCATAGTAGTGCCTCCACTTGATATAATTAACTTTATTTTCGCAGGTTTTGTCGGAATTTTCGATGTGGCATTCACAGAATCAACAGCCACGTATTTGTTCCTGCACTCCGGGGAACGGCAAACAGCTGACGGCGCGGCAAAGTGATGCCAGACTACTCAAATATATTTCCAATTTGCACTCCCAATTAGAAAATACGTTGTGTGCCCGCCCGCTTTTCCGCTGAAACGGCCCAAAAAATCTCCGAATTGGCGGAAAAATCCATGCTGGGCATCACTGATCGCACGCGAACGGGCAACGGGACTCAAAAGTCTGGCAACGCTGGCTCTGCAGCGCCAAGTATTGGCAACCAGCTGACCAGACTATTCATGGCGTTTCTCAACACTAAATAATGTACATTTGTTTGGTGAAATATTCCTTAATTTTAAATTAAAAATCAACAGACTTTGGCACAATGGCGGCGGAGGTGTCCCAACTACTGCTGGCGGTCATCCAGGGCATTCCGGCCGGTGCCACCAACGATGACCTGACCAAGGCAATGCCTGACGTAGTCCCGGCCACGCGAGTCGAGGCTCTGAACACACTGCTGCAGCAGGGCGAGATCGAGATCTTGAAGAAGGGCGAGAAGCTGGTGTACCGCGCCAAGGATCCGGAGAAGAAGAGCGCCCTGCCCAAGGATGCCGACAACGAGGAGAAGGTGGTCTACGGCATCGTGGAGGAGGGCGGCAACAAGGGCATCTGGATTCGGGACATACGCATGAAGTCCAACCTGAACATGATTCAGCTGAACAAGATCCTCAAGAATCTGGAAACGAAGAAGCTAATCAAGGCGGTCAAGTCAGTGAATGTAAGTTTCAAGCAGGAAGTTCGATCTTGTGATTAATTATGTTGTTTTTTCTCCTTTAGGCCAGCAAAAAGAAGGTGTACATGCTCTACAACCTGGAACCAGATCTCTCCATCACGGGCGGCGCCTGGTACCAGGACCAGGACTTCGAGGTGGAATTCGTGGACGTGCTCAACCAGCAGTGCCTGAGGTTCCTGCAAATGAAGCGTGATGGAGCGGAGAAGAAGCGCGAGGGTCCCTTGGCCTTCAAGCAGATGTCCTGCTGCACGGTCAACGAGGTGCACAAGTTCATCTCGGACCTGGGCATCAGCAAGGTGAACCTGGCGGAGGCCGACCTGGAGACAATCCTGAAAACGGTTGTGTACGATGGCAATGCGGAGCGGGTGCGCCAGCAAGATGGATCCTTCGTCTACCGGGCGGTCAACTCTCCCTTACCACCCACCGGCCTGGTGCAGATGCCCTGCGGCATTTGTCCCGTCATCAAGAATTGCTCCAATTGCGGGGATGTCACAGCGATAACTTGTGAATATATGCGAGATTGGTTGGATTGAAGAACTTTCTCTTTGTTATCTCTGGCTGCATTGAAGGGAACTGCGGTTCTAGTCCTTAGTAGTCATATTATTGGTGCTAGTTAAAGGCTGCAGAATATGATGCGTTGATTCGGTGTCATTTTACATTTTTGCAATCTGTGAAGTGTTTGACACATAAGCGTTAATTTCGTTGTCTATTTGAATTCTGTCTCTATTTCTCCTATCATCATTTCTCTCTTCTAATGTGTTAAGATGTGACAGTAACTTATTTTCTGTTCAATAAGTTGTTTAGACATATTGACTGAGATTTGTGCTTTTGATATAATAAGATAAGATCAGTTAAGTGTTCTTAGATCATTGAATGACACTGATTGGTTGGGCTGCTCCGGAAGGGGGTGATCAATGGAACACTGGCGTGCATGATACAATTATAATTGTATCATGCTGGCGTGCGTCGATCTGAAGTGCCATTAAATTTGACAGCTGCTTTGAAAGGGATTTTAATTGGGTTTAATTAACACATACAAATTTGAATTCTTGCTCTGATGTTGGAACAAAATCGGATGAATATTATAGCATATTACTGAAAAATAAAGGTTTCAATATACGAGATATTTTTCAAAACATGAACAAATTATTTTTAAAAATTTAATACACTTTAAAATCTATTAAGGGGGGTACGGTTAATTCGGTGCAGAACGGGCCACTTTCAAAAAATTCTTGTGGTGAAACGGCTAAAGTTAGCTTAATAAACTAAAGACCATATAATAACACAACATTTGAACAATTTTTAAGAATTTTGGTATTCAGAAATATTTAGAGATATAGGAGTTATAAAGAATCTCCAAAAAATATAATGCATTTGTTAAAGGATAAGTGTTCCGAGGTAATGCCGTGGCGTTTTTTTAAATTTTATTTTTTTCTGATTTTTTAGCCAAATTTGAAGGCAAAAAACCCGATTTTCGACTACAAAAAAAGTTAATTTGGTAAATAAAAAATATAATAAAAAATTAATTCAAAAAAACTGTAGAATTAGTCAAGGAATCTGTGTGCAAAATTTCAAATTGATCGGTCCAGTAAATTTTGAGTTATCGTGTTCACCGATTTGCAAAATGCTACTTTTCAGGAGAGCGTTTTAAA
>JAEIIH010033800.1:1019-11259 GCA_018904745.1 Drosophila orosa | reverse complement strand
GCGTTGCAAACTTCTGACTAAAATTATAATACCCTGCAAGGGTATAAATATATATAATATATTTTAAATAAACCTGTATCCTTGTTAGAGATACAAATTCAACAAATAATTTAAGCTTATTTATTTTAGTTCAAATTTAATCTTCAGAAAAATCCCATTAGAATTGAAATTATCACCACATTTATTTACACATATCATTAAAATTCCCGCAGTGCAAATGTCTGCAAACCAAAAAACGGCATGTCAATAATTACAATTTTTTCAAAGGCTCCTGCTGGTGCTGCTGCTTCTTTCTTCTGCGATGATGGGATTAAAGTTTTGGCATAATGATGTCTCATTAAATTAAATGGCAACATTTCGTAACAAAAACTGTTGTAATTTGCCTGCCGTAGCTGGCTGATTAATGCGCAAAATGGCTGAAAAAAAAAGGATAAAAAGCAGGAGTGCCTGCTTAAACTGTTTGCCCTTTTTGTCGATAATCACTGCGTTTTGGATTTCACTTTAATACGCCCCCTTGGGCAGTTTAAATGTTTGGCATAAAAAGTGTGTATCAATATCAATATTGGATATTGGCAGGGTGCCCACCGATTGCCCTGCCGCAGGTTGTCCCTGCCTAAACACACACACTCACACACAAATTGATATCGAATTACAATAAAATCTGCATTTATCAAAAGTCCTTACACACACACACACACAGTTTACCTGTACATATACTAGTACACGTACATGCAACAGTTGTACGCCGGCATTTGTATGCGTGGCATTTTGTAACCTTTAACCCTTTTTATAGCCCAGGTATGAAGCAAAATACCAAGATGCAGCAACATAAATATAATGGAAGTGGCAAGGAGTTTCCTGTTTGAGAACGACTCTTGAATGTCCTTAAATGTTAACTTAAATTTCTTTTGAAAAGGTCTTAAATGAAAAATGTTATAAGATACATTTTGGTACACAAATTAAGCTCTAGATGCTATATTTAAATGTTTACAACAAGCAAGAGTGTCCCTGATATATAATAATAATATATAAATAATATATATAAATTCTTAATTCAGGTAGGAGCTCCCTCCAGAGAGAAGTTTTCATTGAATTGACATATTATTCAGAGTGTTCCACAGTTTATTGCCCTGGCAAACTTGAAACAGAGTCGGACATACACTTTGAAGGTGTGGAGTGAAGAGGACTTTAAGAACCGGGATCCCAGGGGTAACATTTCGGGGGCAAGCGTGGCCATTATGAGCTACTTAGCAACCGATTTGTGCAGCGTTTTCCGCACCTCACGCACACATAAGCGCTCTCCCGATGGCATTAGTGACTGTCTGCCTGTGTGTGTGTGTGCGAGTCCTGGCAAAAAATAGGAGGCGAATCGTCGAGGATTTGATGGTTTCAGGTTTCGAGGGGATCTTAGGATTCGTTTACCATGGCGCTTGCCTCAGTCTTGCTTCGTTTCGTAACGTTTCTCGAATTGAAATTGCTTAATTTAGCAGATAATTTACCCAACAAATTGTTTTCGTCTTCGTCCTGTCCCCCCCCCCCACACACCACAAAAACACAACGTACACGCACCCCGACAAGGAATGTAATTAGCCCGCTTCCTGTTTTTGTTTGCCCATTTGTATTGCCTTTGCGGCTCTTTGTTCGCAGGATTCAAACTCTCCCATGTGGCTATTTGTATGCGATTTATGGAATCCACTTGGTTCCGTCCAAGTTGGCACTATTGTTGCGACAACTATTCAATTACCTTCCCCTTTCTCCACTCCCCAACTGGTTGGTTACTTTCACTTCACCCCCAAAAGTGCCCCCAAAAGTCAATGTTTAATTGGTTCCTCCATTGTCCTCGATCTGGAGTTTTTGGGGGGCCAAACAATGCTTCGAATTGGATTTCGAGCCAGAGCTATAAACAAGCTCTGTACCAAAGTCAGATTCAATGGAACTTTACCTCGGGGAATTGGCATTTATCCAAGTTAACAGACAATTGACAGCCTGATTTACGCTGGTAATCGGTTTAATGATAATAATTGTCATTCTAATTGCCATAATTGCGACAATAATGAAGACGGGCATAAGACAATTAGACAACGGAGACATTATTGATCCTAATTAATTAAATATGGAGTGGCAAGAGTCATCGATTGAGTTGGAAACAAGAAAGGGTTAAGAGCTAGGAAATAATGATCAGTGAACATTAAGTATTTTTTTTCCTATCGATTTTGGTAAATATTTGTAACAAAATGTCAGATAAAATTAAGTACTACTTAAAATAAAATAGTTCCTTAATTTTCCCTATTTAAAATATGCTTTCATTTATAAGCCTAGCCATGCCTTTCCCTTTTTAAAAATATCACCTCTTTGTTTGCTACCAAATTTTCATATTTCCATAGAAAGCTTGCTGAAGCCCGAATAAATTAAATTAAATGAAATACATTTTTGCTGCAACTTTCACATATTTTTCTACTACAAAATTTGTTGGATGATATTATGAATAAGTTGCACTTTAACGCTTGGCAAAGTTTAAATAAGTAAAAGCTTACGAAGCATAAAACAACAATTAAATGGAAAATGTTTGCATGTGTTAAAATAGTTGCTCATAAAATATTTGCAGCAAGCAGCACTTTTGCCATTTGTATTTGTGATAAATAATAAAACAGGTAAAACTGTTACAAATTCATTTAATTCCAAGAATGTCTTAATAAATTTCTTAGTGTTTTACTTAATTTGTATACCCTTGCAGGGTATTATAATTTTAGTCAGAAGTTTGCAACGCACTGAAGGAGCCATTTTCGACCCTATAAAGTATAAATGTTATTGATCAGCATTAACAGCCGAGTCGATCTAGCCATGTAACGTAAAGTAAAAGTTGGCATTATTATTTTAAAAGAATTTGAATTTAATCAAAATGATATATGTGTGTATACCGAAATTTGCTTCCTTTCTTGTTACTAAATTTTTATTGTCACACTTGCACATGTTGACAAGGCCGCAAAACGTATTTATAACAATTAATATCTTGTATCTGACTTAATAAAATATTACCCAGCATTAAATTAATCTTCGAAGTATTTGTTTCTTGGGAATTTATGAAGTCATTATTATGATTGGTAAGAAATCTTATAATGTTGATATTTGTAATTAATTAAAATACGTTTTCGCGTTTTTTTTCTGTATGAAAATACCACATAAAATAGATATTAATATAATTTCTAAAGTAAAAATTACACAAAATGCAACAATAAGGCAATCTCTTAGTCTTCACCTTTAGTATTAGTAAAAACTAATGCTTTTTTGGCTCCATTTTAATAAGATTTATCTATGTCAAGCTGATAAATACATTTGATTGGGTGGTGTGACTCGAACATGATTTATTGTTCGCACTCTGTGCTGCACAATTTTGTTTATCAATTTCTTATCAATTGCAGAATTTCACAATGTGCATTCGATTTGCTAAGCTGCTTTAGGTGAGGAAAAAGACAAAATAATGATAATATACAGTCACAATAACAAATCAATTTCCATATTATTAAGAGTTATTATTCTTCTCACTCTGATTGAATCATGCCAGAGGAAAAATTGTTGGCACTCAGAGGAGAGGAAAAACACTTGACTGCCTCGGCAATAAATTTGAAACCTATAAAGTGAGCAGCAGACTCAGAACTCCCAGAAGACTAGCGACCAGTGCGACCAAAATGACAGGCAAACAAAGGAGTTGAATTTATTTGGCCCCAGGCCCTAAATTATTTCAGATTTATTTACCTAAAGTCACTTTGGGGCAACTCTTTTGACAACTGGGCCAAGTTCGAGTTGATTTGTCTCCACTCGGCTGGAAGTCCCCGAAAATAAACCCGTGCAGGGGACTTGTTCTTTTTCTGGAGTTTTGGTTTTGGTGTTAGCAGCCTTGGGCTCTGTCCTTGGTTTCCCTGTACCCCCAAACCGACAATCAATAATTCATTGACCTTCTGTGCCCAACAATGCAGCATCAGTTTATTTGTTTGTTTCCACATTTATTGTGACTTTCACTGGGAGTTTATGACCCCAGCCACAATGCAGTTTCTATTCAAAAATTTAAGGCATTTCTGGGAGCTATCTTTAACCCGTATGTTGGCTAGAAGTACTGGTTGTCCAGTGTCCGAGATAATTTACTTTGGTTTGTATGGTTAAGTTTTGTAACCTTTTTTCTAATCCTATTTTTTTGAGTTGTTTATGTCATACAAATTTAATGAAACCATTAGAACAATGATGGTAATTGAAAAGTCTATGAGGTAGAATTTGTTTTTACAAAACTACTTAGAAAGAGGAAGTGTATTTCATTAAAAAATAATTTATTTAAATTTTAAGCAATGCAAGAAACTATTTTTTTAAAGAATAATTTTAAGCTGTACAATTTTCCCTGAGTAAAATCCCATAAATGAAATCATATTTTGTGCTTATTTTTTTGCTTATTTGCTCCGGGGAAATACCCAATAACTTTGTGGGACAGAAATGGGTGGTGCCACTCAGAATGGGTTAAAAGTGGGAGGGGGGGTGGTCTGTCATAACGCGAAATTTGATTTATGTTTGCGGCATTACAAAGTCTCTCTCTGGTGTGTCAACACTTGGCGTGCGCCAAAATGAAAAGGCTCATCAATAATTGAGATCGAATTCTCTGGCCAAAAATGTACGCCCTGTGGATCTGCAGGCTAATTGCAAATATTTGCACAGTTGATATATGCATTTAAACTGCATATCCATCCGCATTCGATATGCAATAATCCCGGTCCGTTTCCGTTTCCCCATGTCCCGAGGGTCCTTTTCCGTGGCCATCGCCTTTTGTCTCTGTGTGCGGCATAAAGCTAATTGCTTGTGTCCCCATATTTGCTTTGTTGCATGAATAATTCCGCGGGGGCTATGTATGTTATGTATGTAGTATATCCTGGCTCCTGCTGGCTGCCGGCTTCAAATAAAGTCGTCTTTGCACGCGAATCAAATGAAATTGAGCGCAAATAATAATAAGATATTGACTCTAGGCAGCTAGGAAAGGCAACTCAATTTATGCAGCGAAATGTGCCAAACAATTATCCCGATAAAACGTGATTGATTATGCCGGGGGAGTGGCTTCCTGGCTGCTTGGTATGGCAGGATGCCTAGCAGTTTTTCCGCTTTCCGTACGCCATTCCCTAGCTAGCAACGAATTTTCAATCAATGGAATAATTACGTGTCCTTCCCGAAGCCCAATGGAGTGTGCAAAATTTTCAATCAACGAATGCGACCCAGCGCCGGCTACGGCTACAACGACGGCGACGGGGCAAAGGGGCAAATCTACTTAACCAAATTGATGACAATGCGATAAGTCAGAGACGGCGAGTTAAGCCGCTTAAATGCTTATAAACTGTCGTCTTCCTGCCTTTTCCAACGCCACCGCCTTCTCCCAGATGTCAGGAAATGTATATGGTGGCCATATTAAGCTGCGTCTATGCCAATTGCTTGAGAGGGCAACTTTTTTGGCCAGCTATGCGAATTATTTGTGATGCATATGCTGGCATCCCGCTCGCTGAGACTCTGGCTTTGGTTGTGCACTGGCAGAAAATTTCCTGAAGGATCTGGATAAAAAATTGAATAATCTAATCTCTAAACTCTTTCATTATTTATAACCAGAACTTAAAGTGTCTCAACTTAAGATTGAAGTCATTACAAAATTTAAGACTCTACCAAAATGTTGCAGAAATCATTTAAGCATTGAAAAAGGTTATCTAAATGTTTTATTTTAAAAATAATTTTAGATCTCCATATTTTAATTTATATATTATTATATAGATTTTATATTATATATATATATTATATATTATCGTGTCTTTGGCATATTATTACCCCTCTCTTGGCTTTAATGAGGCTTATAATAGCTTAACAGACAAAACAGCTAAAACCAATCTCAATACATAAAAAGAAATACAGGTTTAATTAATTTCAAGACTCTAAAAATAAAGAAATATGTAAGAAAATATTTATTTATTTAATATTATTTTATTTAATACTATTTACCAATTTATTCTTGTGTAATTCTGGCTTTGGCTCCCAGTTCGATCTAGCATAAATTGTTGACATGCCTGGCCGCATTAAATTCAGCCCTGGCACGTACAACAATTCGAGGGGGCTTGTAGCTCCTCCCTGGTTCTGGTTTCTGGTTCCCCTTTGACCTGGGTTGTGTGTTTGTGGAGCATGATATTGTCGTAAATATATCAAATATTCGTATCGTGCCATAAATAAGCAAAATAAGTGACTACTATGCTCTCATAATTGGCAATTTGCGTTTGCCACTCGTTAGCTGGAATCCTTTGCCCCATTTTTGTCCCTTTGACCACTGCTCTCCCCTTGACTTTATCCTCGTTCCTGGAAGAGTTACAGCTGCTTATTAGGCGGTGACAAGTGTCAACACAAGAACAAAACATCACACTACGTATACGAGGCCACAATTCAACTTCAGTTGTTCTCGATTGAAATTTGTCAAGTTAAAGGATAATGGTTGTGGCTTAGGCCAGATGCGGTTAAAGGGGTTCCCGGATATTCCACATACGCCATGTAGACCCCTAGCAAATTTTCAACTTTGTGGCTGTCCAACAACTTGTCTTGGCAGTTTCACTCCGAAGCCAGGACAAAGCAAGCGTTAAAGGTAAGCAGAAAGTTTCTAAGGTGAACTGAGAGAAAAAGGGGATGATGAATTCATGATGAAATAATAAATAAATCAAATTATATTCCTATTAGGTACCCAAGAGGATTGTGTGTATGAAAACATTACATTTCTTTTACATTTTGCTTGCTTTAATTGTTTTTAAACCTATTCCTAAATGTATATCAACAATTTCTTAGACTCCCAAGTGATTGGCATAGTCTTAGTGGAACAGGCACCTTCAGGATTAGCCTCCGTATCCCTTGACTCCTTTAAGAAACCACAACATGGCCACCCTTAACGGAAAGAGGCAACTGAAACCGGAAGTGCCAGGATGAAGGGCTCGTTGTAGCTGCTCATCTTGCTCTCGATTGCACCGACACCTGCTGACAGCGGCCAACTTGCTCAAACTTGAAACTGGTAAACAACTGTCGACCGGCAAACAGGATACGCCAGGTGCCAGGAGCTAGGAGCCCGGCCAGGCAAAGTCAAAGTGAAATTATATAAAAAAAATGGCACTAGCACGTGAACAGCTCCTTGGGGCGAACGGAACTCATGGCGGAAGTGATGATGATGCTGATGATTTCCGCAAACAAATATTTCGTTTGTTCAACCAACTGAGGAAAAGGGAACAAGGATGAGAGCAGGGCTGGGCACAACATTAGCCCAAACAATTTCAGGCTGCCGGCAGGTGTAAAAGTGTGTGAGTCTCTTTTTTTTTTTTTGTTGTTCATTCTTACCTTTCAGCATTCAAAAGCGTGTGTGTGTGTGTGTGCACGCTTACACATTGTTTCACTTCCGGTTTTTGTGGTTTCGTTGCTTTCGGCGGCGGGGCAAAACGAGCTCAGTGGGTTAAATGGAAACATCTCCGCATTTCCTCGCCTCTCCTCCTCGACTATGCAAATGGGCTAGGCCCGTGCGCAGCAAAATGCGGCACAATAATGCTGCTGCTGCCCCAACAAAATAAAGCAAAATAAAACAAAAAAAATTAAGCACACACTACGGCAGAATGTACAACAAATAAAGCAACCAAAATGAAATGGTTACAAAGAGATAAAAAGGGAAATGTTGCTGCTGTTGTGTCGCTGATGTTGCTGCTGCTGCTGCTGTTGCAACTCCTGTGCTTGACACTTGCAGATTTAGCGCTTCATTTGCAGCATCAGTGGCAGCTGAGAGAGAGAGAGAGAGAGAGAGATGGGGACTCACACACATTGGGGTGCCAGGGAAGGGGTTGAGTGGGCAGAATATCCTTATTCTCATACAAATTTCATGTCAAGTTTCTGGCGGATTGTTTAACATAAGCAAGTGCCTCGGGCTGGCCAGAGATTTCGGTGGATTTTGGTTTATATTTACATTTTCATTGCGGCGACTACAAGTAAACTTAAGGCAAAAACATGTATTTACATGCCAAATTTATTAAAAATACAAGAGATTTAATCTCAAGGTAAATAATATTAAACTATATAAATAAATATTTCTAAATTAATACTTCTTTTCTACCCTTATGTTTTTTATTTAAAAAATAAAATAATTTGCAAGGCTTTGGCTTCTTTAAAATGTATTTTCAATTCAATTAACAAATTGTAGTTTAATTACATGTGTGCCACGTTTTAAATTATTACGTGTGAATTTATGGACATTGACATTGCATATACATTAACACATTGCATTCAAAATTACTTAACATTCCAGCGATTTATTGACTACCGCAACTGAATAAATCATAGAAAGCAAACGTAATTATGTGATTGATTAATTTTACAAACTTTTAATAATTAACACAAAGTGATGGGTGCGAATAAGAGGGATTAAATTTATTATAAAGGTGCAAATAATAGTTTTTCGTATACTCCTACTAACTTTTAATATTCCCAAGATAATCTATGATTAAATTGTACCAAAATTTAAGGATAATAGTCTCTGATGGCACTTTATTTAAATGTGATAAACACTTCATAAAAGCACCTTTTTGTGTAGAATTCTAGCAGCTCCTCTTTGGATTTGCACATCCTGTGCTGTGTCTTCAACAAATTGCCTAAATAAACAGCATTTTCTGCTTTGTCGAATATCCTTTTTGGTCTTTTCTCCAAATCTGTTTTTCTTGTTTTTTTGTTGTGGGTTTTGTTCTGGTTTGTGGGTTTTTTTTTTGTTGTTTTCTTACTGGCTCCAAATCGTTTGTCGCTTAAGCTGCTCGCGCAATTCAAATTGATTTATAACGAAGAAATGTTTTATCAAGTCGATGAGGGAAATGCTTGCCCTTCGTCTGGCGAACTCGCGTCATTTTCCAACCACCCACACACACACACACACACACACACACACACATAACACCCCTCCCCAGGCCCCGCTTAAGGAATGTTTTTGTGCGGGCTTCCCCATCGCTAGATTTCTCATGACATTTGGCTCCACTTTCCTGCTGCTGCAGTCGCAACGATTTCGAAAATATTTTCCTTTGCCGACACTATTCCTATGCTTTTCCCTTGCTTCTCTCCATTGCTGCTTTTCTGCTGCTGCACAAAAATATGCGAGGGCCGTGGCAACGATGCTGAATCGTGCCCAAGCTGCAGTTTGTTGTACGTGCAATGGCAGCCAATAGTCAAAGTTGTCATTTATATGCCCCCAAACTTGCCTCCGCATCCTCCACAATCCATACTCCTTTCCAACTTCCCTTTTGGCGCGGGCGGCGGCATTGGTTCCGGGTGGGTGGTTCTGCTCCTGCTCCTGGCTCTGACTCTGCTGGGGCCAACTGATTTATGACACTCAAATGAACTCCGACGCTGACTGAATAAATTTTGAAGGCGACTTTTGTGTCGAGTTCTCGATTTGTTTGGCATTTTTTCCCACTTTTCTCCCGAACTCTGGCCATCGCTTTTGTATCTCTCTTTTGGCGCCAAAAATTTCACTTTTTTCTTGTGGAATTTATTTAGACTTATAGATTGCAAAGGGTATATGGGGTTCGTGCAAGAAAGAATAGGGGAAACAACTGGTAAGAGAATAAGAATATTTTCTCTAAAGACTACAAATAAATATGTGTATCTTTTAAAATTAAAATGTACAGTAAAGGTTATTATATTCATCTTAAATATTTTCTGTAAGAATATCATATTTAGTCGGATAATATTGTATCCTTTATACTTACCAGGGTATTCCCTGATCGAATTTCTCACATTTTACCATTTTTCCTTGTTTTGGCAGACTTTTTAATGCCTTGTGTTCGGTTGCTTCTTCTAGTTAGTTAGTTGTTGCTTGTTGGATTTATGAACCTGCCACAAATTCGTCAGCGAAAATCTCTGGGAAAATTCTTTCTAGTTGTTCAGTTTTGTTTTGTTTTTCTTTCTCTTCGTGTGTTGAGTTTGTCAAAATTTTGACATTGAATCTGTCATGCGGGTGGGGAAAAAATATCAGAGGAGCGAAAAAAGGAGGTAGCACAAAATATAGCCGCAGGTGGAGGTGGCTAAGGATCACCAGGATGTGGATGAGCATGTGGAAGTGGCTGCCGTCGCTGCAGTATTTGGCTGACTGGCTTTTCCAGCTTGGATTTATTTTCCCTTTTCCGGTTACCATTGGTTTTCTCCTTTTTTTCCGCGTTGGCGCCATACA
>JAEIIH010033787.1:0-11209 GCA_018904745.1 Drosophila orosa | reverse complement strand
TAGAGCTGGAGAAACATCGATGTTTGCTTGCATCGATGTTTGTGAGTACTTTTAGAAAAACCATCGATTAATAATCGATGTTTGAAAAATGAAAACCAAATTGTCCTCAGTCTTTATGTTTATTTGAGATCGTTGAGAAAATTGTTTTTGTTAAGAAATAAGATTTTGTTTACAGTTCCAGCCTTCAGGCAGCTCCTGCGATCGGTAATTATTTGCCCAGCTTTACTAAAAGTCCTCTCCGACTCACAGGATGTAGCTGGCACACATAGATACTGCTTTGCAGTATACTTAAAGGCACTCATATTATCAGGACTCATCTAAAACATAATTTTTAATGGTCAATTATTATTTAAACTATTATTCAACTATAAAAGAAACATACCTTGTAGAATAGTAAAGGTTCGCTCTCTTCAGAGGCATTGGGACCCTCGAGGTACTGCCTAAGGCTTATAATAGAGTCTGCTCTGGAGGACTTCACCTTTACAGCTACTTTTTCCTTCAGAAAAGTGAACTTGTTGGACTGAACTTCCTGAGAGGGTGTTGGCTGCTCGTCGCTCGAGTGTTTGGACAAGTACTCGTAAATTTCGTTCTCCAACGCAATTGCTGCCTGTTCACCATTCCGGTTTGACAAAAAACCCAATTTCTTAAATCTTGGGTCTAGTATTGTCGCAACGCGAGGAACTGAACGCTGTTCGTAGTGATAAAAACGTTCCGGAATTCGATTTGTTAGATGGCTATGTATGGAAAAGCCTTCGGGTGTTTTTATTTTGCTCTTTACGTCTTCCATGTTCTTCACCATCTCACAAATCAATGGAATCACCAATGAAATTGTTACATTTTTATCACCCGATATAGCCTTAGTAGCATGTTCAAACGGCGAAAGTATATTCGAAATATCTTCCAAAATCAAAACTTCCTCTGCTGTAAAAGGCTGTGGCGCTTTTTGAATGCTTAAAAGCACAGATGAAAGGGTTGAATTGGTTGCCAAAATCCGCTGCACCATGTACAAGGCACTGTTCCATCTTGTTGGAACCTCTTGTATCAAGCTATACGCATTATCGCCTTGGGCTTGTTTAAATTTTTCGTAAGAGATGGTGCTGCTCTTGAAAAATGATACCACTTGCTTGCATTTTGTTAGCATTGGCAACACCATTGGCAGTTTAAGGACTTCCTGGACTAACAAGTTTATGGTGTGCGCATAACATGGTAAATGTTTAACTTGTAATAGTTCGCATGCCCTTTTCATCGTTGCGTCGTTATCCGTAACGATTGAAACCACTTTTTGCATCAAGTTCCATTCTGTCAGAACTATGGTCAGCGAAGATGCAATACTGGCGGCAGTGTGGCTGGTTGGAGTCACCAGTTTTTCGGTTGACAACACCGCCGAGTGGAGATCGAATGAAGACGACACAAAGTGAACAGTAACTGTGAGGTAGCCCTCATTGGCCCTAGAAGTCCAACAGTCCGTTGTTATGCCAACGTGATCCACTCCGTCTAATGCGCTCTTCAGTTTTTTTTTCAGCTCCACATACTGATTATTTAGCACCGTGTTTCTGAGGTGTGTCTTACTTGGCACTTTGTAACGAGGATCCACGAATTGCATTAAACCTACAAAGCCACGGTCAGTTACCATACTAAATGGTTGCAAGTCCAGCGTTATCATGCGCATAACTTCCCCATCTATCGCAGTCTGGCGAGCCGACCCACTTGGGTACTTTGAGGAAGTTTCCAAAAACTTAGTCAAGCTTGATGGTGCAGTTTGGCCGGTTTTCTCAGTTTCCGGATGCATGTTCTTTAAATGCTGTAATAAATTGCTCGTATTTCCAGCAGTTTTATAAGATTTGCCGCATTTTTTGCAGACAGCATTCATGTTATCAGACTTCTTGAAGAACTCCCAAACGGTAGACATTTGTTTTTTACGTTTTGGGCTTGGAGCATCGTTTTCGTCGTTCTCCTTGCTGTGCGTCTCGTTTTCTGTAATGTTAACAATTGATTTTGTTATTATGGCACGTGGTTAAATTGAACAATTTCCTTCATATTAATGTATGTAAGTATGCATGTGCATGTGGATCAAAATGTACACAGACACACATACATACGTACATATACATTTAAACGCACGCCAGCAATTTCTATAACTTACTTTTAAGGTACTTGTCCATTGCTACGAGCTCTCCCTCTCCCGCAGCCAACACCACTAATTGCAATCTAAAATGGAAGTACATATAAACGCATAATTATTAAAACAAAACAACATTTATTTTATAGACTTACCAAATCTGAACCTCTTGCTCTGGCGTCCCTGAAAAAGTGAAAATAATCGATGTTTGTCAAGTGAACATCGATGTTGACAAGTTTTTGGCAACATCGATAGTATCGATTAAACATCGATGTTTGTTCCAGCACTAATCAGGAGTCATATATCTCAAATATTTGAGTAAACAGCCGTCTGTGCCATATGCTGGCCAACTGGGACGAGGGGCAGGGTTGTGCCGCTGCTCGACGCTTACATAATGTCCGTGTCGCTGGTCCCCCAAATCCGGAAATTGGTCAACAGCAGGCGCCACTTCCTGGTACTGCGTCGATCGCTGAACCAAGGTCAGTGTTGCAGTTGAACACCAGCCCCCCCCACGGATATCATGTGATTCTTCGGTATTATTTCTTTTTGTGGCAGATCTGACCACAGCGCTGAGACCCTTCTACTTTGCGGTGCATCCGGACTTCTTTGCCCAGCATCCTGAGCAGCGGAACACCAACGAGAACTCCCTGAAGCTGCTGAGCGAGCATTTGGAGGCCTTGTACAAGCGCCGGCTGCGCAATGAGGACACCCAGGTGCTCAAGTTCTATGTGCGCGCCAGTTCGGATGCGAAGAAGCGCGACTCCTTTCGGCTCATCCAGATACGCACGGACAGGCAGAGCACGCGGGATCCCAAAACATTCATCCAAGGCCTCCTCGAGTCCTGCAACCTGTCCACGGAGTATGTGAAGAACATCAAGGCTCAACCAGAGCCGCCCAAGAGCTCGGGCTTGGAGTTTAGGCCCAGTCAGGACTATAACTACGATGCCGACTTTGCGGAATTCGAATCTCAGCTGAAGAATGTTTGTAAAATCAGGGAATCCTGTTGACAAACCAAAGTAATGCCCCTATTTCAACCCCTTTGAACAGGAGCGTGCCAGCAAGCGTCCAGTGCTGACCACCTGGCTGGAGGAGAATGCGGACAAGGCCAGGCAGCGTGCCAAGGAAACCGCAGACCTGCAGGCGGAGATTGACAAGCTGCAGCGGGTGCTGGTGGAGAAGCTGCAGCTGCGCGATGCGCGCTACGAGTGCGGCTGGAACATTGATCACTATCGCGGCTGTTTGAAGACCCTGGAGCGATTGGCCAACACGCATTTGGTGGAAATGGCGCCGCTCAAGGGACGCATTGTGGTCTTTGCCCCCTTCACGGGCATCAGCCTGGAGGGTCACGTGATGCTCTTCACCGGCGATGTGCTCAGCACTTGGATTGACTTCATCAAGAACATTCCGCATCACGATGCCTATTTGAAGGTGGTGCCGGTGTATGAACGAACATTGTCGCAGGTCCTTCTGGAGATTCAGATTGGGCGGCGCAAGTTTATGCCCAAGCAGCAGGCTAGCGGGTATGCCAATCACCTGATGAAGGTCACCACCTCGCTCAACGATTATTTAGGCAAACAAAAGTATCCAACGGAATGGCCAAAGACGCTCAAAGAGTTCACAATCGTGGTAGAATCGGAGGCGGGTCCCCTAATGGTGAGTCCCACGGGACAGTTCATCACACCGGCCACCTGTCCGGGCACCATACTCGTGGACTTCATCACCCAGCACATGGAACTGGCCAGGGAGCGGATGAAGAAGTACGCTCAGGACAAGCACGTCGAGCAGGAGCTCATGGATGCTTGCATCAAGCAGCTGCAGCTGCAGTCGCTGACCAAAGACGATGCCGTCACTCCGGACAAGATGATAGCGGCACTCCGAGACCTGTCCCACATGCAGGTGGAGCAGCAGCTAAAGCAGGGCAAGCTGCATATCACACACTACTATTCGGTGCTGACCGACGGCGTGGTGTGCATTCCCTGGGACTTTGCGCAGAGGTAATCCAAATTCTTCTCAAGTGTGCCTTAATAGACGAAAAATAAATTTAGTAAATATTTATGGTTATCTTAAAGATTGGTGGGTTTAGATTACAGAGAGTAAAGGGGATTTCCCTGATTTTCCTTACTTTTAAAGGTGAATCGGACTACTACTCATATTTGCAGTTAAATTAGATGTTTACTCAAGGATTTGGTATAAAGGTTAACTTTTAATTGCGGAAATGATAAAGAAACCAAGAAATCTTCACATATTTGTCAATGTGTCATAATTCTCAGAAATACAAAGTAGGAGAATGAGCCCACACTACTTTTACAATAAATTTTGTAATAATTTATTGCTATCTCAAGGAAGGGTGGGTTTAGATTACAGGGAGTAAAGGGGGTTTCCCTGATTTTCCTTACTTTTATAGGTGAGCCGAAATACTAAACATGTTTGCAGTTCAATTTGGTGTTTACTCAAGGATTTGGATATAAAGGATATAAAGATATAAGTTTTAATTGCGGAAAAGATATAAAAAACCATGGAAACTCACATTATGTCTATGTGTCACAGAAATACAAGGAAGGAGAATGATCTCACACTACTTTTACAATGCAAAGATATATATTTTTAGTATATATGATACAATAGAAGGATTAAACAAAGCTGCAGTCCTCCAGGCCCCAAGTGCACTCCCTCTGATAGTATTGGAACTGAGCAGCCTGCCGGGTGTAGACCTGACGCTCTCTTCCAACTGTTTGAGTGGGATCCCCGGCACACATTACGGACTTCTCGGTGGCTGCATCGAACAGGGAGATGCCACCATTACCGTACTTCACTCGCCACCAGGAAAACTGGGTTTGGCTGTACACGTTCTTGGTGGCACTGTCATTGACCGGTGTATTTGTGTTGAGCCAAAGATAGCGTTTCCAGAAATCACTGTAAAAGGCAAACTGCGGTCGGCTGTCGTTGGTGAGGAGGCGTTGAACGGTAAACGGAGCCCTGACGCTCCTGTAATCATTGTTGCACATAAACAAGGTCCCCGGGCACTCGTGCATGTAAAGATTTGCATCGGTCACATTGCGGATGCATACCTTCTGAGCGGTGTACAGCAGTTGCTCCTCCTTGGAGAGGCGCGCATAGACCTGTGCCCTCAGCGAGCCATCCACATTCTTTTCGAAACCGGGCTTTTCCAGTAAACTTCGAAGGTTATTCTGCAGGGCTTGCAGCACCAGAATATCTGCTTTTCCTGCCTCAATTACCCTTTCAAATAGGATTAGATTGGCCTGGGTCAGCAGATTCAAATCGCTGCTGAAGTTGTCAAGCCGTTTCGCCACACTCAAGGGAGTTTCCAGGACCAGAACAGCATCGAAAAGGTCTCGCAGGATGTCCTTCAGATAAGGCTTCAAAGCCGCATTCAAAGAACTCGATAATGGACTGGACGTGTACAATTGAGCCTCGAACAGCAGGGCCCCGCGGCCAATGATCGTCTGGTTGAGTAAGAGGAACCAACTGGATGGCACATCCCTACGTCCAGAAAGCTGTTTGTAAAGATTCAAGACCTTGGCTGTATCGTTTCGTTGGGTGATCTTCCACAGAGCGCTGAGAATATTATCATGGAGCTGCCATTTCCTCGCTTGATCCTCCAAGGGCACATCGGCTCGCCAAGTTAGCTCATCGTACAGCTTTAGAATATCTGAGGGATTATCAATGATTGTCAACCGCCACAGCTGCTCCCAAAGAGCGGCGTAGATGGCGTTCCTTAGCTCCTGCGTCTGCGCCTCGTCCGCCCATTTGAGGACAATGGAACTCCTGGCCCAGTCTCCATTTATCTCCGACTCGATGACAGCGACCAGATTGGGAGGCACCGATGTGGCATTATAGAGCGACAAGGGTCCACCGGAATAGTGTTGAATATCAAACGCTCCACAGAGACCCAAAAGTCCCAGGATGAGGAGCAGGCTAGCAGTTGAAGTTGCCATTCTGGCTGTACTAAATGATTGCCCCTGAAAAGACCCCCCTTTTATATGTGATTTCTGAAGACTAACCCTTATTTGTAGTTGATATCGTATCGTTGTTTCTGCTTCTGCCATAAAAATTATTCATGGTTTACTGGCCTTTTGCACATGATGAAGATTTGAGGCCACTATAAACTTTGATAAATCAGAAAAGAGGTGTGGCTAGAAAGCAGGAAATGGCGAGAGATTAAAGTTATTTAAATAGCTTATAAATTGTTAAATTAAGAACATGAACCCTTTGATATACTCTTTGCTTTATTCGATTATTACTTCGATTAATTAATTAATTCCTTTCGCATTACATTTCCAGCTAAGCAGCATCGCTGCAATCCTCCAGGCTCCAAGTGCACTCGCCACGATGAGCTGCCAACTCCGCTGCTCGACGGGTGTACACATGATGCTCCTCGCCATCCCAGTGCAAGGGATCACCGCCACAGAGCACCGATCTCTCGGTGGCCGCATCAATCAGAGAGAAACCATCATTTCCATAGACCACACGCCACCAGTTGATGTTGACCCTGCTGTACACATTCTTGGTGATGGAATGATTGGCGCTGTAAGCTCCAACGGCTACTGGTTCCATTAGGATATAGCGATTGCGCCAAAAGGCACTGTAGAAGGCAAACTGCGGTCGGCTGTCGTTGCTGTGACCTCGCTGGATGAAGTAGGCGGCCTTCTTTTGATCCGGCGGATTGCTGCAAATCAAATACGTCTGCGGGCACTCGTAGATATATGCCCCGGGATCAGTGACATTCCTAATGCACACTTTTCGCGCTGTGTACAACAGCTGCTCGTCCTTGGGCAAACTGGCATAGATATCGGCTCGCAGAGAGGCCTCCACTTCCTGCTCGAAACCAGGTTGTTCTAGTAAATGCCTCAGATTGGCCTGCAAAGTCTGCTGCACTGTCAGATCAGCTCGTTTCAGCTCCTCCCTGTCGAGCAGTTGGAGATTGGCCAGTGCCAGCTGAGTCAAACTGGCTGTGAAATTGCCCAGACGTTCCACCACACTCAGGGGAGTTTCCAGAGCCAGCACAGCATCGTAGAGCACCTCCAGGATGTCCCTGAGATAGTCCAAGGTGCTAAAAGTCAGCCGTTGAAGCAGGGAGTTGACCAAGGGAAAGGTGGCTTCCTGACTGTCCGTGTGGAAGGGAGCCTCCAGCAGCTGGGCACTGCGATGGATGAAGGCTGTATAAATCAGATCCATCAGCGCCAGGGGAACGTCCGTGTGCACCGACAGCTGCTCGTAAAAGTCCAGGATCTTCGAGGGATCGTAGATCTGCTTGGTCTGCTGGAGTTCCTTCCAGAGAGCCGTGTAAATCGCTTCCTTGAGCTGCACAGTTCTTGCCTGATTGGCCAACTGGAGGACGAGCCTGCCTCGCTCCCAGTCCCCAGCGACTTCCGAGCGGATCACAGACTCCAGGTTCGACTTGACAGGATCTTCCACACCCGCCAAAGGTGCATCATTCCGCCAGACATCAATGTGGTAGAGCAGCTCTTGCACCGGAAAGGATGCGTTCAGCACCGACAGGATTTTACTCTCAGCATTTTGGATATTGTGATCCTCAGCGACACTGTATTGGATTCCCAGGAGGACGAGGAGGAGCAGCCAGGCGTGTGATAAGGTAGGCATTATGGAATTACTACTGGCTTGGATGCCCTGGAAACGCAGCAGCTTTTATAGGTGAGTCGAAAGCCAGTCGGCATTTATTTGTAGTTCAATCGGATATTTACACGGGCATTTCACTGTTGACCCTTCTGCCGATAAATGCATACAAAGTTTAATTGCATTTTGCACTTGCCAAGAAGCTGAACAACAAGATGATCATAAAAGTGAGGGTGGGTTTTTACTGCCTTATTTGCAGGCGTATACATGTGTGACCTAGTTTTGGTAATTTTCGTGGTCAAGAGCATTTTGTTGGGTCGGAAAACTTACCTAACATCTTCTTAAACTTTACAAATTGTGTGTTTTCTTTATAGTTTTATATTTATATACAGATTTTCACTAAGAAAATTGTATATTAATTATAATAAATACAATCTACGGCTTCCCGATGTTTTTTTTTAATTTCTCATTCCTCTTGTTATTGTCTTAAGTTGTTTAAATTTCAATAAGGATTTTAAAAAACCTTTATTTCGAACTCCAAATATTTTATTTTACATGTTTTAGTATCGGGGGAATTCTACATGAATTATTATTATTTTTTACATTTGTTTCCCATAATACCCGTGCTTCAAACGGAGCGCCAGTGTATGACAAACTTACAAAAATGTTTAATTTTTGTATTATTTAATACTAAAAAATTAAATATATATTAAATATTTTTATATCTTTATATATAAATTCTGTGATCTAAAAGTTATCTACAATTCTTACTTTTACCCTTCTTTAAAATGGGTTTCAAAGTCACAATGACATTTCTCGTACATTTTCTGCTTTTATTATCCCTTTATAATTTTTTTTGAAAACATTTTCCCTTAGTTTCATTCATTTACTTTATTTTTTATTCAATTGTTTTTAAGAGGCGCATAGAATTTCTTACTTCTAGTATCACAAAAGTCTTTAGAGACGCTTAGAGGCTAGTTGATGCTAAAAATGCAAGGCAGAGCTACAGTTTAATTTTGGCTGCTAGAAGAATTAGCTACCTAGTGATTTGCCGGCTAAACGCCGATCCTCTAAAGCTTTGTGGAGTTGCGTGACTTAACCGAGCGCCGCAGGATGCTGGATCTCAGTTCGCCACCGGTGGAGGCATTCAGCGAGGCTCCCGTCTGTGAGCCCCTCACAAAGGCCTGCGAGCGCACCTCCTCTACATCCGTGTTCCTCTTTGCCTCGTTGTCCTCGTCGTCGTCATCCACTTGTTTGGCCAAGCAGGGAAAGTCCCAGATGCTCTGTCCCCGTCCAAACTCCTCTCCATCGGTCAGGGTTTGCGGCAGGACATGATTCAGGGTCTCGGGAAGCAGCAGCGATAGCAGTCCACCAATGATACCCAGGATACCCAAGATAATCAGCGGAAGAGCATTGGAAATGTTTGCCAAATAAACCACAAACGGAGCAATGATGCTGGCCACATAGCCCATTATGTGGATGAAGGCCACTGCCTGGGCTCGGACCACAGTTGGCAGCACCTCCGCCGCCCACTGCAGGCCAATGTTATAGCTGATGTTCACAAAGAAGCGACCCATAATGGCCAGGGCGGCGGAGTAGATGCCCACAGGAACCACGGTGGCCAACAGACTGAATACTCCGCTGAGAACCATGGAGCTGCAAGCCAGCCAGCGACGTCCAAAACGATCCAGAATCACCGTCAGCAAAGAGTCTGCTGGCAGCTCCGTGAAGCAGGCCAGAGTGAAGGTGAAAAAGATGTCCAGACCCAGGGAACCCACGTTCCTCACATGACCATCAAAGACCAGCGATATGGCCATCCAGATGACAATCAGGAGCAACGTAGTGCGACGCAGGCGCGGTGACTTGAAGAGATCCAGCACCGAGTAGCTGCCATTCTGAGCCTCCTGCTCCCTCATCCTCTTGCAGCTGTCAGCAAAGTTCTGATACGTCTGGGCGGGCACCTGACGACCATTCCGCTTCTCCAGCTTCTTGAGAATACCAATGGCCTTGTCCACTTTGCCCTGGGAGACCAACCAACGAGCCGATTCGGGCACAATCATGGGTGTGAATATGGCCAGGAAGAGCGGAGCAGAGGTCACAATGGCCAGGATTTTCCAATCGGCCACAAAGTAAGCGATCCAGGGTAGCAGACAGGCGGCTCCGGTGAAGAAGATGGCTATCGACATGTTGGCCACAAAGGTGCGGTACTTGGGACCCACGTACTCAAGAACTGTGAAAGGCGAAATGAGATAAAAAGCAAACAATTTAATTTAAGTTAATCGATTGAATTTGGTTAGAAACTAATTAATCATTTTAATAGTTGGGGAAAGGCTTAAGTTTTGGGTTCTGAGCTGGGTTTAGGCAAAGACAATATAAGGAAAAAGAACAAGGAAAAATTGTAAGGGCGTTATGCATCTTATTCATTGTATTATCCTTGGTTTAAGGCAGGATTTCTCATCAAATCATTAAAAATACATACTGGTTCCTAATTAAAGACCTTAAAAAAGTCATTCTAAATGAAGTTCTTCAAAAGAATCTAATATTTAGGGAACAAGTCTTTAAATAAACAGTATTTTATGGTTTTTTGTAACCCCATAACACAATAATTCCCAAATAAATACTCACCCAAAATATACATCATGGTGAAGCAATTGTCAAAGGCGAATCCCACAAAGAAACGCATGGCAGCAAACTCCCAAAAATTGCTCACAAAAGCCGTGCCCACGCCGGCCACCAGTCCCATCATATTGGTGCCAATCAAGGCAGGAATGCGTCCAAAGCGATCCGCCACCCAACCAAAGAGGAGTCCTCCGGCGATGGCGCCCAGAAAGAATATCGACTGGGCATACGTGGGCAGGGCGGCATCGTCACAAACCCAATTCTGTTCGGTGGCCACCGTTGAGTAGGGAATTTCCGTGAAATTATATGACCAACCATGGCGGCACTTGACCCGCGGCCACTTCGGATCGGCCATCACCTTGCCCTGAGCCAGTACCTCCGTGTAGTTGACGTCGTACATGTAACAATTGTTGTACTCCCCGTTGGTCATGGGTATGGAAAGGGCCAGTCTGCAAACAGAAAAGAGATTTTAAACTCGCTGCAATTAAATCATCCAGGGTCGCATTGGGTTGGGGCGGTTCTCAGAGAGACGCTCTAAGCCAGGGCCAAAGCTAAGCTACACTAGTACCCACAATGCAGCATGAATATGTATGGAAGCGACAACTTAATTATCGTGATCTCGCACTCGAAAATGCGGTTGCGACTTAAGCGTTTTCGGATACACTCTAACCGTTCGTGTCTGCCCCATTTGGGTTGCGTTAAAGTGTCTGAATTTGGTATGAAAAACAAGATTAATCGCTTGTCGAACGATTATGATGGATGGGGGCCAGCGGAAAGTGTTAAACTTTTAAATTATTAAACAATTATTTTCATAACTACGCGAGTAACTACTAAATAATTAGTTAGAATGGCTGGCTAACTTATTTATCTAGTATT